>PVKP010029302.1:0-29174 GCA_004027715.1 Plecturocebus donacophilus
ACAAGCAATGGGGAAAGGATTCCCTGTTTAATAAATGATGTTGGAAAACTGGCTAGCCATGTGCAGAAAGCTGAAACTGAACCACTTCCTGACACCTTACACTAAAATTAACTCCAGATGGATCAAAGACTTAAACATAAGACCTAACATCATAAAAACCCTAGAAGAAAACCTAGGCAAAACCATTCAGGACATAGGCGTAGGCAAGGACTTCATGACCAAAACACCAAAAACATTGGCAACAAAAGCCAAAATAGACAAATGGGACCTAATTAAACTCCAGACCTTCTGTACAGCAAAAGAAACAATCATTAGAGTGAACTGGCAACCAACAGAATGGGAAAACATTTTTGCAATCTACTCATCTGGCAAAGGGCTAATATCCAGAATCTACAAAAAACTAAAACATATTTACAAGAAAAAAAACAAACCCATTCACAACTGGGCAAAGGACATGAACAGACACTTTTCAAAAGAAGACATATATGAGGCCAACAAACATATGAAAAAATGCTCATCATCACCGGTCATTAGAGAAATGCAAATCAAAACCACATTGAGATACCATCTCATGCCAGTTAGAATGGCAATCACTAAAAAATCTGGAGACAATAGATGCTGGAGAGGATGTGGAGAAATAGGAACGCTTTTACACTGTTGGTAGGAGTGTAAATTAGTTCAACCATTGTGGAAGACAGTGTGGCGATTCCTCAAGGGCCTAGAAATAGAAATTCCATTTGACACAGCAATCCCATTACTGGGTATATGTCCAAAGGATTATAAATCTTTCTATTATAAAGATACTTGCACACATATGTTCATTGTGGCACTGTTTACAATAGCAAAGTCCTGGAACCAACCCAAATGCCCACTGATGATAGACTGGAGAAAGAAAATGTGGCACATATACACCATGGAATACTACGCAGCCATAAAAAATGATGAGTTTGTGTCCTTTGTAGGGACATGGGTGAATCTGTAAACCGTCATTCTCAGCAAACAGACAAAAGAACAGAAAATCAAACACTACATGTTTCACTCATAGGCAGGTGCTGAAGAAAGAACACGTGGACACAGGGAGGGGAGCATCACACACTGGGGTCTGTTGGGGGGGAAACAGGGAAGGGACAGCAGGGGATAGGGAGGTTGGGGAAGGATAACATGGGGAGAAATGCCAGATATAGGTTATGGGGGGATGGAGGCAGCAAAACACATTGTCATATATGTACCTGTGCAAAAATCCTGCATGTTCTGCACGTGTACCACAGAACCTAAAGTGCAAGAAAATATATATATATATCATATATATATTTCTTTATATATATGATATATATATATGTATGTATAAAGAAAAAGTGAGCCATTTTAATAAAAGATTGTGCTGATTAACTGGAACTCTAACAGGTAAACTTGAAAGTTATTTGTTCAATATTATTATTTCTATATTATAAAGAAAAAGAATCTCATAAGTTAAACATATTTTTCTATATACTCAAGCATCAACAACCCTTCCTGGGAAGGGTATATAAGTACAAGAGCTAAACTTCAGAAAGAAATTTATTTTGGTAGCTCAATTGACTAAATATTCTGGACACAATACAGTTTGTTACACTTCTATCATAGTAATAGTGAATAAAATCTTGTGACATAAAGATTTCTAAGGTAGCCCTAAATATAATAAATATTTCTGTTTAAATAGCTTTGCTAATTTTTCGTTAGCTTTAAAAAAGAAAGTGATTTTCAAAGAAGTCTTTTATTGAGGCAGAGAGCATTGAAATAATATTCTATATCATCTTTTTAAGTTCTTTATTCCTTTAGATTTACTTTTTCTGAATTTATATTGCTCAGTTTTATAATTCATAAGACCTGATGATAGTTTATAAAATTTCAATATTCTCTCTACTATAAATTATCACTGCTTCCATTTCTAATTATTATTTATCAATTTCTATGGCTTCCACATCCAATTTCATCTAAAAAGGTCTATTTCATCTTTCTCATATCTTGTTCCCCTTAAACTATTTTAAAATGCCCTTCATATTGTCTTTAACCTCTCTCCTGGCATTTTCTTTTTCCTACCAGCTATAAAAGATATCAGCTATTTTTAAATTACCTGCCTAACTTTCCTATCTTCTGTCATCATCATTCAAGTTAATCCTATACATTTTTGTCAATGCAGATATTTATTTTCATGTCGATTTCTGATAATTTCATGGTAGAGACATATTGAAAGTTTTCAGTCCTGTATTGGCACAACTGCAATCTGCTCTGCTTTAGTTATGGTGTCCTTTAGCATACTCATGAATTTTAATATTTGTTCTCAGTGAAACATAATAACTTGATGCTTTAATTCCTGCAAACTTGATTTATTGGAAGCTAATGGCATTGAAACACTGTTGTATGTGATCTTATTATTTAATATTCTAAATTTTAATATCTTGTAGGCTCTAGAGCAAAGCTCGTCTGATTGCAATAAAAGAATCCTGACACGAGAGGCTTTAGAGGTCATCTGTTCTCTTTTCTTGCTTTGGTAGGATGATAATGATGTCCTATTGGAAAAGCAAAAGCTACCTTATCCCTTCAGCTCTCCAAGGAACATCCAAGTTATAACTGGGTAGTTTTAAGTATCTGCATGTGCTATTGAATTATTTAGAATTTGACATAATAATTCCCAACATTCTTTCACACTAAAGTATCTAGTTAATTCAGATGACAGCTTTTTATATCAATATTGACATTCTAAATAGAAAATAGCTAAGTCATGTACTTTTTCATTTATATCAACTCAAATTTTGTGTCTGTTCAATCTATATAACTTGTATTTTCTCTCTATATTATACATAATATGTGTCTTTCTCACTTCTATTTGGTACATCTTGAAATCCTTCTGAAGTCCTCTGCTGAAGAAACATCAACATTAAAAATGAGTAAAGTAAAATATTTTCTTTCATTATATTGATGAACAGTATTTCTTCCTTCACTGCACCTCCAAAAGCTGATATATGATGTATTAATCAGGTCTCCCCAAAGAAACAGAACTAATAGAGTGTGTATATATGTATATAGGAGATTTATTATTAGAAACTGGCTCACACAATTCTGGAAGCTGGCAAATTCAAAATCTACAGTGTGTCTTAGCAGATTGGAGACCCAGGAGAGCCAGTGGTACAGATGGAAGTCCAAAGGCAGTCTGCTGGATAGTCCCCTCTTGCCTAGAAAAAAAACAGTATTTTTATTCTATTCAGCCTTTCAATTCATTGAATAAGGCCCATTTATATTTTGGAGGATAACTAACCTGCTTACTCAAAATTCTCTCATTTAAATGTTAATCTCATCAAAAAATAGTTTTCAGGTCAACACATAAATTAGCCAACATACATACACTAAGATATTAATGACAGATGGTATCTATCTCAGATGTGATTTATCTCAATGTTATCTCAGATGATAAAGACAAAATTGCAGATATGATCTCTAATTTTCCATCGTGGCATTATTTGTGGTAATCTGGGACAATTTCCCAGTCCAGACAATGTCATAGTACATAATCCAGCCATTCTATCACACTATCATCAATTCAGATTTCAGACTGGCATTAGTGCCTTCTGCAGAAGTGAGTAAAATTCATCAATATAGAACCTTTAAACAGACTTTTAAATTAGCCTATAGAAAATTTTATCCTTAATGTTAAAAATTCTTCATAACATTATTCTGTTATTTCATATTCAAGCCTGCGTATTCACATTGCTTCATTTGGTTTTTATACCAATTAAATAAGGTAAGTAAGAAAAAAATGGGATTATCACTGATTTAGTTTCCAGAAAATGGAAACAGAAAGTCTAATAATTATCTCAATTTTATATATCTGGTGACAGGAGCATAACTAGAACCAAGGGTCTTGACTATTCTTTTAGTTATCCCTTTTAACTACATTATTGTTGTTGGAATTTGTGAGTGGGTGAAATGTGGTAGAAACATATACACACATATACAATTACTGTATCAATAAATCACCTTCTAAAATTTTGGAAGAAATAAGATTGGTTGAATTTTAATACACTGATCAGGTGGTCTTGCTTTTTTACCTTGTACTCTATATGAAAAATAAGTAGTTTAAGAACTTGAGTTTCCATTTTACCTTCTAATCATCAATCAAAAACAATGTACTATATTCAGCATCTACTGTACACAAAGCATTGGGTTATATCAACTATTTAATGGCCATCCCAGAATATTCTGAAGCTCTGATGAAATTACAACAGTCAGGTCTCTATAGATAAATGGGAAGCTAAACTGGGAATACGGAAGTGATTACCACTAGAAAGTGAGTCTGCCTGGCTCAGCTTTCTCAGAGTATTGTTCCAGAATTTTCAGTGAAACGCTCAGTCAGAAGAATGTATCTACAGTAGCATATTCTTCCCAAATTTTAGAAGGTGCTTCATTGATATAGTAATTGTATATGTGTGTATGTGTTTCTACCACATTTCACCCACTCACAAATTCCAACAAGTAGTCATATATTATATTTCAAGGCTTTGGGAAGTTTTTGAAGGACTGAAAAAGTAGAAGCTGTCTTATTGCAGAATTAATTTATGTACCTGATAAAAGCCTATTCTCATTAAAAACAGGATGCTGGGTTTTGAGGCAGGAAGGAAAGAGTGAAAACTGTCTCTAAGAGTAGCAATGTGGAAACACGCCTTTCTAGAATGGAAATAAAGGAGGAAAATTCTCTTTATAGTGAAGAACTCTCTAGGGCAGCTCCCTCAGAACATGAGCAAACCTCAGCAAGAACTGAGTGCATAGTGTGGCAATGGAGTTTGGAGCCTAAAAGTCTGGTTTATCTGCTCTGTGCATATGAACGGCGGGAAAGCAAAAGCTATTGAACTGTAAGCGACTCTGTGACCATGGACTGAGCTGCAGTTGATGCTACTGTGCATGAGTAGATCATATGAGCTCTCCATAATCAATTCCAAAGTTGAGAAAGGAAGGAGACTGGAATAATAACTGAGATGGAAGTGGCATCCAGTATCAAATCAATTTAAACCAAATAAGGCTAAATTTCCTGCACATCTGAGGTGAACAGTTGCAGTTCAGTCCCAGTCTACAAATTGGACTATGGGTAATATTGCAATTCCATAGAATGAGAATAAAAAACTGGGTGGGTGTCTCTAGTTTTCTTTATTTTCAGCTTAACTGTGGAAGAGTGGGAAATGAATATTCGGTTTCTGGACTTGAATTACGTATTTCACTCTTAGTTATCCCATTTGGTATACACAGAGGAACTTTGAGATGTCTGTTGGTGTTAAGGTTTTACAAATGAGGAAATGGGCTTAGACTAGATAATTAAGTCATAGGGCTTATTAGTGACTGAGATATGATGTGAAGTCAGACCCAAGTACCTCTGGAGTCCAGATTCCCTTCATAAAGCTCTGCTAACTCACTCTGAGACTTTTAAACAACCAGTGCCTATGTTCCAACAAGGTCTGTCCTTGACTGAGGCTGAGCTTTCATGGTGCGGCTTGACAAGATCTCCCTGGATTCTTTCTAAAACCCAAAATTTTCCAAGCACTGTGGACGCACACATCATGCCCATCAACACAGCTCCTTACTATCTATCTGGCTAGCTGCTCTGTAGAGTATTTCTGCTTTTTTATTTTCCCTCAAAATTTATGTCACTCTCAATATCATCTGTAAATAGAAAAGAATGACATTGTCTATCCACAGAAACAGATAAAAATAAGGAAGCTATTTGGTGAACCTGGACTGGATTAAATAGCCACTTTTTATAATATTTATTGATATATAATTCACATACAGTAAAACCTATTGTTATTTTCCAAAGTTTCAAAAAATCAATTTTGAACAATTTTGCTAGTGTCTTCATTGCTTTTACGGAGGCATGAATTTTGGGAGCTCCTTACTTCACCATGCCTAACACCTTGTTTTTGAAATAGACAATTTTAGGTATTTTTTCCTGTCTGCTTTTCCTTAGTGGATTGTGGGGGGAGAAGCATTCCTAATCTCAAACAGCTAAACAGACAACCTACTTTTTAATAACAAAGGGATGTAATGTTTAAATTTCCTGAGACTCAGTCTAGGAAATTATAGCACAAAATGTTGATAATTGCATAATTATAATATTATGTAATTATAATACTGTAATTTTGTTTTTCAATATGTAGATGTGTAAATAACTCATCAAATAGTATTAATAATATAAAATGTCAAATAGTGAAAAATTTTAAATCACTTTGCATAGCTTATTTTTTTAGCTTAAATTTACAAAATAATTAAATTATACAATGGACACATAAACTAAAATTTCTGGTTGCCTTGTCATCTTATTCTAATGTTCTATATAGATAGCAAGTGTTATAAGAAAGCTGCCTTCTCTGAATCATGGGGACAGACAGGATAATTTATCATGACCAGTGAATGAGAACTGAAAACCTGTGGACCTAACAACAATCTATAAAAATTTCATCCTAATACCCTCTACATAAGTTAAACTTACTATAAATCTGATTTTCCAAAATACTAAAAAACAATTTGAAAAATCTGAAGTAACATTATTATTGTTTAATAATTGAGTTTACCAAAAATAATGGATTAAAAATGGGATCAGTTCTTTATTTTAAACTTTTACATTAGGTTGAGGGGTACATGTGCAGATGTGTTATACAGGTAAACTGCAGGGAACACTTCATGTTTCTTTCCAATATCAGCAGCCCCAGGAAAACAAGCTCATGACAAAATTAGTAAAATTGTTCACATGCTAGATCCTAACATAAAACTAGGTAGCATTAAATCTCTTGATGCAGAAGCTATAATGCACTCAACAGGTTTTGTTTTTGACCTCAAATATAATGTTCTTGCTTGATTAAGGTCAAAATAAATGTAGATGTACCTCACTGTATTGTGCTTTATTTTCTTACACACTTGCAGACACTGCATTTTTTCTTTTTACAAATTAAAGGTTTTGAAGGTTTGTAGCAACTTTGCATCAAGCAAGCTTTTAACATCATTTTTCAACAGTATGTGCTCACTCATGTTTCTGTGTCACATTGTGGTAATTCTTGAAATATTTCAAACGTTTTATTATTAGATCTGTTATGGTGATACATAATCAGTGATCTCTGATGTTATTAATACTATTGTAATTGTTTTAGGACACAGCAAACCTTCCCCTTCTAAGACAGCAAACTTATTAAGTGCTGTGTGCATTCTCACTGTTCACTGAATCGTCTTTTCCCTATTTCCTTCTTTCTCCTAGGGCCTCCGTATTTCCTAAAACACAACAATATTGAAATTAGACCATTACAATACCATTTAGGACATAGGCATGGGCAAAGATTTCAAGATGAAAATGCCAAAAGCAATTGGAACAAGAATAAAACTTGACCAGTGGGATCTATTTAAACTAAAGAGCTTCTGCACAGCAAAAGAAACTACAATCAGAATGAACAAACGACCTACAGAATGGGAGAGAACTTTTGCAATCTATTCATCTGACAAAGGTCTAATATCCAGAATCTACAAGCAACTTAAACAAATTTACAAGCAAACTGAAAAGTGGGCAAAGGACATGAACAGACACTTCTCAAAAGAAGACATTCATGCAGCCAACAAACAAATGGAAAAAGCTCAATAAGACTGATCATTAGAGAAATGCAAATCAAAGTGACAATGAGATACCATCTCTCACCAGTCAGAATGACAAGTACTAAATGTCAAGAAACAACAGATGTTAGCAAAGTTGCAGAGAAAAAGGAATGCTTTTACACTACTGGTAGGAAGGTAAATTAGTTCAACCATTGTGGAAGATAGTGTGGTGATTCCTCAAAGATCTAGGAGAAATAACATTTGGCCCAGCAATCCTACTATAGAGTATATACCCAAAGGAATATAAATCACATATAAAGATACATGCACATGTATGTTCACTGCAGTGCTATTCACAACAGGAAAGGCATGGAATCAACTCAAATGCCCCTCAATGATAGATTGCATAAAGAAAATATGGTACTATACACCATGGAATACTATCCAGCTATAAAAATGAATGAGATAATGTCTTTTGCAGGGACAAGGATGGAGCTGGAAGCCATTATCCTCAGCAAACTAACTCAGGAACAGAAGACCAAACACCGCGTGTTCTCACTTTTAAGTGGGAGCTGAATGATGGTAACACATGGACGCATGCTGAGAAACTACACACTGGGGCCTATGCGGGGACAGGGTGAGGGAGAACATCAGGAAGAATAGCTAATGGAGGCTGGGCTTAACACCAGGTGATGGGTTGATCGATGCATCAAACCAACATGGCACACTTTCACCTGTGTAACAAACCTCCACATCCTGCACATGTACCCGAGAATTGAAAATTAAAATGATGGGAAAAACGAAGACTGAGAAAGAGGAAATAATATAAAGAATTCATGGAAGGGGAGAGAATTCCCATAGAAATGCAAGTTTACAATGTATTAAATATTACAGTCTTAAGGGTATATAATTATTTTGTTATAAGGGATTGCTTTAATGTGTTGTAATTTTGTGTAAATTGTAAAAAGATGAGATGAAAAAGAGTTATTATTAAAAAAAAGAACACAGGGAAAGTAGGCCATTATTTAATAGCACTACAATGGCATCTAAGTGTTTTAAGTGAAAGGAAGAGTCACAAGTGTCTCGCTTTAAACGAAAAGCTTAGTAAGGAAGGCATGTCACAGTCAAGAGAGACCAAAAGTTATGCCTCTTGCGCCAAACAGCCAAGTTGTGAAGGCAAAGAAAAATTTCTTAAAGGAAATTAAAAGTGCTACTCCAGCAAACAGACAAAGAAAAAAACAAAACAGCCTTAATGCTGATGTAAAGACAGTTTAGTATCTGGATAGATCAAACCAGCCACAACATTCCCTTAAGCCAAAACCTAATCCAGAGAAAGATCGTAACTCTCCTCAGTTCTATGAAGGGTGAAAGAGGTTTAAAAAAATACAGAAGAAAAATGTGAAGTCGGCAGGGGTTAATTCATGAGGTTTAGGGAAAGAAACCATCTCTATAACTAAAAATACAAGGTGAAGCAGCAAGTGCTGAGGTAGAGGTTGCATCAAGTTTTCCAGAAAATCTAAGATTAAATGCTGAAATTGACTACTACACAGCAGATTTTCAATGTAAGCAAAACAACATTAATTGAAAGAAAATGCTATTTAGGACTTTCAGAGCTGGGGCAAAGAAGACAATGTCTGCCTTAAAAGCTTCAAAGGACAGCCTGACTTTCTTGTTGGGGATTGACACCTGGTGATTTTAGGTTGAAGTCGTTGCATATTTGCCTTTCCAAAAATCCTAGAGTCCTCAAGAATTATAAGAAATCTTCTCTTCCAATACTATGTAGCCATAAAAAAACAATGAGTTCGTGTCCTTTGTAGGGACATAGATGAACCTGGAAACCATCATTCTCAGCAAACTGACACAAGAACAGAAAATCAAACACCGCATGTTTTCACTCACAGGTGGGTGTTGAACAGTGAGAACACATGAACACAGGGAGGGGAACATCACACACTGGGGTCTGTCAGGGGGAAATAGGGGAGGGACAGTGGGCGGTGGGGAGTTGGGGAGAGATAGCATGGGGAGAAATGTCAGATATAGATGAAGGGGAGGAAGGCAGCAAATCACACTGCCATGTGTGTACCTATGCAACAATCCTGCATGTTCTGCACATGTACCCCAAAACCTAAAATGCAATTAAAAAAAAAGACACGCACACACACACACACAAAAAAAAGAAATCTTCTCTTCCTTTGCTCTAGAAATAAAACGACACAGCCTGGATGACAATACATCTGTTTAAACATGCTTTGCAGAGTATTTTAAGCCCACTCTTAAGACGTGGTGCTCAGCAAAAAAGATTCCTTTCAAAATATTACTGCTCATTGACAATGCACCTGGTTACCCAAGAGCTCTGATGGAGATGGGCAAGGAGATTAATGTTCTTTTATGCCTGCTAACACAGCATTCATTCTGTAGTAAAGAGGTAATTTTGACTTTCAAGTTTATTATTTAAGAAATACATTTTATAATGGTATACCTGCCATAGATAGTGATTCTGCTAATAGATGTGGACAAAGTCAATTGAAAACCTTCTAGAAAGAATTCACCACTCTGGATGCCATTAAGAACATGTGTGATTCATGGGAGGAAGTGAAAATATCAACATTAACAGGAGTTTGGAAGAAGCCGATTCCAACCCTCCCGGGTGATGTTGAGGCGTCCAAGACTTCAGTGGAGGAAGTAACTGCAGACATGGTAAAAATTACAAGAAAACTAGAATTAGAAGTGGAGCCTGAAGATGTGACTGAATTGGTGCAATCTCATGACAAAACTTCAATGGATAAGGAGTTGCTTCTTAATGAGCAAAGAGAGTGGTTTCTGGAGATAGAATCTTACAGCTGGTGAAGATGCTATAAACATTGTTAAGATGACAAGAAAAGATTTAGAATATTGCATAAACTTAGTTGATAAAGCAGCAGCAGGGTTACATGACTGACTCCAATTTTGAAAGAAGTTCAACTGTGGGTAACATGCTATCAGACAGCATCACATGCTACAGAGAATTATTTCATGAAAGGAAGATCACAAACTTCAATGTTATCTTCTTTTAAGAAAATGCCACAGCCACTCATGGTCACCATGCCGATCACTCAGCACCCACAGACATTGAGGCAAGACTCTCTACTAGCAAAAAGATTATGACTCGCTGAAGGTTAAGATGATAGTTAGCATTTTTTAGCAATATTTTAAATTAAGGTATATACATTGGTATTTTTAGACACAATGCTATTGCCCACTTACTAGACTACACACGAGTTTTACATGCACTGGGAAACAAAAAAAAAATTATGTGACTCACTTTACTGTGGTGGTCTGGTACCAAGCCCACAATATCTCTATATAAGAGAACATAACTTAGCTATGTAAATATAGTGCCGTCTCCCTACTCAAAGAAACTGGGCAAATCGACAAATATAATTTCACCCCAGCACCCTAATTTAGACTCAGTTTGTGTGGATTATTTCTCATTTTTAGTAATACAGAATTGTGAAGCTAAGATAATAGAAAGAAAATTGTTCTAATGGTAATAAAATATCTATAAACTAAAAAACATTCATTTTGACTGTGGAAGAGACATTTAAGTAATTTAACTGCTGTGAGTAAAATTGAAATGGGGCTGTAATTACTCAGATTTTAAACATCCCTTCCTTTATGAAGAGAAAGAACTGCTGCTGGTTTCTCCATCACAAATACTTCTATCCTGCCAAATAAAAAGATTAAAAATATGTGCCAGCTGTAGAAAGAGTGAGCCTGCAGCAAATTAACAAAATACAGGTGACATTTTTCCCAATCACTCTTTCTTAATGTGGTGTCTTGCAAATATGTATTCCATTAACTTATAAGTATATACAGGAGAAATATATCAGCCTTAGGTGAAAGCTGGAAAACAGCTAATATTTTTCAATTTTGAAAATTCTTCTTCATTGGCTCAATGGAAAATACTAAAAATAATTTTAAATAAACTCTACGAACAGGTGGTCCCAACGTTACCTGACTAGTTTTCCTACTTTTTACTGGGACACCTCCCAATAATCTGGGAATCCATGCATATCAAAGTCTAGGGTCTAGACAGGGAAACAAAGTGAATAATGATAACTATTATCATTTTTTTTTGACAGGCCCTCATTCTGTTGCCCAGGCTGGAGTATAGTGGCATGATCTCTGCTTACTGTAGCCTCAACAACCTGGGCTCCAGGAATTCTCCCACTTCTGCCTCCTGAGGAGTGGTACCACAAACATGTGCTGCCATAACTGGCTAGTTTTCATACTTTTTTGTAGAGGCAGGGTTTTGCCATGTTGCCCAGGCTAATCTAAACTCCTGAGCTCAAGCAATCCACCCACCTCGGCCTCCCAAAGTGCTAGGATTAAAGGCATATGCCACCACACCCAGCCAAATAATATTAAGTCATTGTAAAGCTTTTTCCTGATTTTTCTACTCTCTGATCATAAATAAAGTTTTTTCCTTAAAATATGTTTTCTATGAATGACTATTATCCTGTAGTCTTTATTCTTTATCTTTCATGTAGCCATTGACTTTTTCTTTCCTTTCTTCATGTTAAATGCAGGCCTGTCTCCCAAATCTTTGCCACATGTAAGCAGCAAAGGATGACTGTTATTTTAATAGCCACTAATGTTTTCATTGTTTACCCTGATCTCTCAGAGTTAGGTGGCTAACTTAGACCTCAGAAAGAAGGTTAAGAATGTATACGTTACTCAGCCTCCCATAGATGGAATTCCCAGTTACTGAGGGAATCCACCAAATCAGGAAAAATGTCTAAATCCAAACCAGGATCCAAATCAGGAAAAATGTCTATCATCATCATCTACCCACAAGTTAGTGGGGTCCAGATGTCAGTCCCCCAGGTATCAGGTATAACTGGGAGATCCTGAGTTATAACACTCCACTACCAACAATTCGTCACCTGCAACATCAATATGAATATCCTTATCTTGTCAGTACAAATAACTAGATTTCCAACTCAATTTTGCAAACATGCTGCGGATACAGAACTGATTCGGATCCATTTTGCTCCTACCTGACCTCTAGCTCTTGCTAACTCCTCCTCCTAGGTGATCTATCCACTACTTTCCACCCCTTAACCAAACACTGCCTTATAGAAACTCGTCATGCAGAATTAAAGAGCTAGAGCCCCTTCATTTAAAACAGCACATACAGTCTTTGTTCTTCCCAGTAGTCCTTATTTTTTGAAGAAATAAACACTTTCCTTTGAGGAATGGCTTTTTCTCTTCTAATACAATTATGTGGCTCCAGTGGTGGCTTCCAATTATTATGTTTTTCTATGATCCAGCCAAGAAGTTCCTACATATCCCATGCTGACCTCATCATAATTACACTATCCCCAAGCCTACAGCATTAGTCAAATTAGTGAACACTTCCTTAAGCTGATCCAGAGTTGTTTTTGAAGGTTTACTTTTTTTTCAATATTTGTTGTGTTTGTTTTGTGTGAGTTTTGCATTTGCAAAAAAAAAAAATCTCTGGGCAGATCACTTAATCATAAAGCCATGAAGTTTGAGCTCAGGAACTGCAGCTGACATACTTCTGTTTTATGTAGCTTAGTGTCTAGAAGTGTTGAAGCCACCATGGAAAGAAAGAGAAAAGAGATAGAGGGGATACTGACTGTTGTTCCTGAGGTCCTTAGATATATTATGGCACTTGCCTACCTTAAAAATATATGAAATAGTCACCTGTATCAACTCCAGCAGTGATAATCATACAATATTTAGTTTAGAGAAAAATCAATCATTCCCAATACTGAAATAGAGCTAATGCCAGGTACTGTCTGTTTTCAAGTATCAAAACCGGTCCAATTCAAATCATTGGTGTTAGTCATAGAATAATATTTAAATACTTAAAACCATACTGAGAAATTATTAAACATATATATCATGCCTCAACGAGGGATTAAAAATCCCTAAACTAGATTAAAATCCATTGTCAACTCTGACTTATTCCTAAAATTGTTGTATAATAATATTGCTAATTTACATTATGAGGCAGGCTTACTAATATTATACAAATAAACCCATAGCCAACTTACTTTAAAACATAGTATTTCACCAATTATGTTGTAGGTATCATATAAGCCTTTCATAATAAAGTATAATTATGAGTGAGATAAAGTGAGCATTATCTTGCACTTCTCTTTGCTATTTTCTATAATAACTGGTTTAAAGCCCCCACAACTAGCAGTCTTTTTAAAATCCATTGTTAGTGTTGATAATTTTAGATAAACGATACTAACGACCAAAATGTTTGCAAATGAAGGCTTTTGCTTTTGACAGCCTTAATGGCCTTCCCATAAAAATATGTAAATAGCCAATAAATTTTATTTTCATTTTATTTGGTATTTGTTTCAATCGTTTACATGTAATACCATGTATACTAAGCACTACATAAATTCAAAGAATCAGAGATGACTTCATGGAATAAAGGGAATATTAAATTTGAGATTTGACATGTGGGTAGAATCCTGCTGGATATACTCTAGAAATGGCATGGACAAAGATACAAAAGCCAAGTTCAATGAATTGTAAGCACCTGAGTTTGGTTGGAATTGATCATTTGTTATCTATGGACATACCGAAGAAAAAAGGCTAAAAAGATGAGCTCAATTCAAATTGTTAAGATTGCAATACCAGATGTCAATCATTCTATTAGTCAGTCAAAGTCAATCTTCAACACATATCTACTGAGTATAACCATGTGACAGGTGTTGTGTTTATCACTAATAATACAAAGTTAAATACTGTTTCTCACACTATTAGTAGAATTACAAGTAGCTATCATGTGATGCAGTAAACTGAGGACTAGGAAGGTTTTCTGGAAGAACTAGTGACTGCGATGAGAACTGAAAAATTGTAACTATTAACCAAGTAAACAAGAGGCAAGATTAGAAGTGAGAGAGATGTATATACTAATTGAGTACCAGGAGGAGGACAAAAGGAAAGACTCAGAGAGAACATGACCAAAAAATGAAGTGCTAATAGTTCCATAAACGTGAAGTTTAAGCAGAATGCAAGAGCTACATTTAAAAAATGAATTACTATACACCACTATTAACAGCAAATGAAAACGTAAATATCAGCTGACATTATTTTATTCTTAGAAAATCAGAAATTGCCAGCCAGGCGCGGTGACTCACGCCTGTAATCCCAGCACTTTGGGAGGCTGAGGCGGGTGGATCACGATGTCAAGAGATCGAGACCATCCTGGTCAACATGGTGAAACCCCGTCTCTACTAAAAATACAAAAATTAGCATGGTGGCTCACGCCTGTAGTCCCAGCTACTCGGGAGGCTGAGGCAGGAGAATTGCTTGAACCCAGGAGGTGGAGGTTGTGGTGAGACGAGATCACGCCACTGCACTCCAGCCTGGGTAACAAGAGCGAAACTCCGTCTCAAAAAAAAAAAAATCATTCTGTGAACTTTATGTAATTATTTTGCATGAACAACACATTCTTCATGATACTCTTGAGTCTAATTCAGCCATATGCTCACAAATTGTTAATTAACCTAGTTAATGTGGTATGTAAGCTTCATGAGGGCAGTCTTCATCTGTTCTGCTAACTAATGTATCTCAAGATCCTAGAACAATGCCTGGCACAGATATTTAGAAAATACTTGTTAAATGAAATTAATATTAATATTTTCTCACAAAGAATTTTTTTTACTTAATAAATGCATAGAAAGAAAAGAAAGCCTGTTATTGATTTTCTAAGTTCTGAGATCCGTAAGTTTGAACTCTGTAGGAGAATAATGGTTTTATATGTCCTTCTGAAATTAACTTTTAGAAATGATTCTAGGGAGCAAAACTCCTTCCCACTCTGATTGTTTCATATTGTTTGGGAAAGATTTCTCACAGACACACACTGAATAAAAATCTGGATTATATAAGAACTCAGCCAGCTCTCAGCTTTCAACATATTTAAATTAGTCAGAGGCTCCCTCTAAAAAGCCATCATGTGGGAGTATGCAACTTCTCATACATTGTGGTTGAGCACTATCAGCTGCCAGTCTTTTGCTACCAGTGATCTTCTGTTTTTCATAAAAATAAAAGCTTAAAATTTGTGGAAGTTCATATATCAAATTTCTGCTGTCATCTTAGCCTCAGACTCAACCTTTTTAAACTCAGAGAGTGGGAAAATAAAACAATGACTTTGCATTTGTTCTTAAAAAAAATTAAGTTCTTCACAATATTTATGATGGATAACAGAGCTGTACAATGTGTACAATTTATAAACAACCAAAGTCCTATGGTATATATTGTAAACTTTCCTGAGAAATATAATGAATACATTCAAGATTAAACTATCTGAAAGGTCAAAATATAGGAGATAAACTTTACTGGAGCAAGGATATATCTTTTACAAGAAAAATCAATTTCTATACCTCTTATCCTATATTCTTTTGTTAACTAAAACATTTCAAGCACTTATTGTGAGTAAAGTACTATTCATTTTCTCTTAAATATAGAAGAAATCCTTTCACAAATAACATGTCAATTATATAATATATTATATACACATATTATATAATATTATATAATATAATATACACTCCTCTGCACTGAGCCTTAACAATCTCTAAGTACATTGATATTTACTGATTTCCTACTACATGATCCACTCTGGAAAATAGCTTTTAATAACTGATTTATAAAGCCTCTGTTTGTAGCTCCAAATTTTATAGGTGTGATGAAATAAGATGAAATAGGATACCAAATAAATGTCTTTTAATTGGAGGCAATATAATGTATGATCAAACTAGATTGTGTGAGCTTGAATGATAGCTCTCATACTTAACTAGCTGTCTGTCTTTTAACACGTTTCTTAAATCTCCTGGAGTCTCCCAGTATCTCAGCTTTCTCATCTGTAAAATGGAGCTAATAGGAGTAAAGAGTTAATACATTAACTAGCTGATTTGGTCAGTTTAGGCTTTTATAAGAAATACCACATATTTGGTAATTTATCAACAATAGAAATGTATTTATCATAGTTCTGGAGGCTGGGAAGTTCAAGATGAAGGTATGGCAGGTTCAGTGCCTGGTGAAGCCTATTCTCTGCTTCCAAGGTGGCATGCTGTGGTTGTATACTCCAGGAGAGGAAGCTATGTCTACATAGCAGAAAGGACAACAGGGCCAAAAGGAAGCTATCCCATTCTCTCCAGACCTTTCTTAAGTGATTAATCCCATCCATGAGGGTTCAGACCCCATAACCTTATCAACTCCTAAAGGCCCCACCTCTTAACACTCACATTGGCAATTAAATTTCAAGCCATGAATTGCAGAAGACAGTCAAACCATAGCATTTCATCCCTGGCTCCAAAACGCATGTTCTGTTTGCATTCAAAATGCATTCAAGCCATCTCAATAGCCCCCACAGTCTTAACTTGTTCCAGCCTGAACTCAAAATCTGTAATTTGGAGTCCTATCTAAATCAAGTATGGGTGAAATTCAAGGTACACTTCATCCTGAGATAAACTCTCCTCCTGCTGTGAGCTTGTGAAATCAAACAAGTTATGTAACTTGAAAATACAGTTGTGGGACAGGCATAGAATAGGTATTCTCATTATAAAAGGGAGAAACAGACAGCAGAAAAGAGGTAACAGGTCCCAAGTAAGTCCACATCACAAGTCAAACGACATCAAATCTTTAAGCTCGAGAATAATTTTCCATGTCTGGCTTTCCATACACACTGGGGCATGAGTCAGGTGCCCATGGCTTTGGGGGGCCCCACCTTCACAGCTTTACTGTGGGTACAGCTCACACAGCCACTCTTCAGGAGTTGGAGTAGAGTGTCTGTGGCTGTCCTGGGCTGGTCTTACACTACACACTGGTGGCTCTACAGGCCTAGGGTCTTACAGGTTTTCCTGCCCCCATGGCTCCCCTAAGTACTGTCCTAGTAGGGCTCTCTGTGGTGGCCTATTCTATGGCAGCTCTACGCCTGGACCTGGAGGCTATCTGAGACATCATTTGGAATAATCTGGGTGGATGTGGCCATGCTTCCATGGCTTATACACTCTGTGTCCCTGCAGAGTTAGCAGGACATGCCGAGGCTTTCTACAGTCCTCTCTGGAGTGGAGGTCTGAGCCATATCTGGGCCCAGCTGGGCCACAGCTGAAGAAACCAAGGAGTCCTGCAGAGGGATGCAGGAAGCCAGGGCTGAGGCGGCCCTTTCAAGAAGGCACAGTGCTGCTGGGTCCTCCAGAGAGAACCAGTAATATGCCCTCACATAGGAAAAAGGATCAAAGAGGTGAACTCAACCCCTCAAAGTCTTTTACAAGGTCACTAATCCTATTCAAGAGGGCTTCTTCCTCATGACTTAATCACATCCTAAAGACCTCACTTCTTAGTACTACTGATACGGACAGGAGATAGGGAAATACTGGGTGGAAGAGGGCAGTTCTCCAGCAAAGGCCCCACCCTCAAGCATGAATAGCTCAGCCCTAAATGGGAACAGCCATTCCTGTTTTCACACCTAAAAAGTTGCCTTTTGGCCCACCATGCCCACCTATCCTGTACCCATATAAACCCCAAACCCCCAGCTCCAGAAGAAGACGAGCAGGTGAATAGAAGAACAGAAGAGAGGCAGAAAAGGAGAGAAAAGTAGCAATGTCAGGAGTAGTTCACCAGAGGACCGTTGGCGAATCGGCCACTGGACAGCCAAACTCCAGGGGAAGATCATCTCACCACTCCATCCCCTTTCCAGCTCCCAGTCCATCTCACTCAGAGCCAACTCACCACCCAATAAAGCCCCTGCCTTCACCATCCTTCAAGTCCATGTGTGACCTGATTTTTCCCGGATGCTGGACAAGAGCTCAGGATACAGACAGCTCTCACACTGGCCCTCCAGAGGGTCCACTGAGGTGTTAAGACTTAGGCTATCCGTGGACATCAAGGCTAAAGGAGTACACTGTAACACATGCCTACTTGGGCTCTGGGAGTCACAGGCCCCTCCCACTAGACGCTGCTGTGGGGGTCCAGGGGTGTTCATCCCAGCTCCTGCACCTGTTCCTCCTGCATGTTCCCCCTCCCATAAGGGGTTTGAGCAGCAGCAGCAAGCAGAGATGAGCCACACCCCTGTTGCATGTCCAGCGAGGGGTATCAAGGAACTCTCCTGTTTCACCGTCACATTGGTGATTCAATTTCAGCACATGAATTTGGAGAGACATCCAGACCATAGCACTTGCTTAGAATATCGCTCCACATAGGAAGGAATTAATAAGAAGTAGCTATCATTAACAAGGTTATTTTCCCACAGAAAAACCCCAGAGCTCCTCACTGCCCTTTGTTGATGGTACATAACAAATACTTGGGGAGAAAAACAATCTGTTCTCAGATGATATAATTATTATTTATATAAGTCACAGCTTTAAATAGATAAAAGAAAGCAACTGCTCAGAATATGAACAATTTATCATGGTGGTAAGATCAGATGACAGTTTCTTTTAAGGCTCCTGATATTGTATGACCATCGTATGATGAAATAAACAGTATTCTCCACAATAGCCAAACAGTAAATATAATGACAGCTTCAATTCTCAATATAGGATGATGGCATCATACTAGAGCCCAATTCAGAAAAGCAATTCAGAAGAAGCAATTTTGCAAAGGGTGCTAATGATCTAGACAACCTGCTTTCTGCTGCCTTGGCTTCTTCTAGGAACATAATTTATATTTTCTGTAAAAAGGAAAGGGAGTGCTTGACCTTAAGCAATCCTCCTTGAATATTCGTTCCTTCAAATTATATTTTGAAAAATTAGTGTCAGAATTCCATTTTCCTTTTGGCAAAGAAACCTAGTGGGCAAGTATTCTGTGTGCTCATATGAGCATATGTTTTTTTAATAACAAAACACAATTGTGAGGTAAAATTATCTGGTAGAAACTAGGATATCTAACAGAGGTAGTTATGTAAGTATAAGGCCATCCCATCCTTATTCTGTTGTAATAATGACAAGTGTCCCCTACAGAAATGTGTATTAAATACAGCCTAATTCATAGGCAAATTGGAGGTCAAGTGTCCAAGATTCTACTCCATAAAACATAAAGCTTTAAAAAAAAAAATGAGGTAATTATAAAGAGAGAACAGCCTCAGGCAAAATAAACTCTCAGGAGTATATCCATAGAATGCCTGATTTTGAGCAAAATCACTTTAGATAAACTGCTTATGAAGGAACACCAAAGTAACCAAATGAGGCAATTTATTTTACAGCTTTGTCTTTTACAAACCTGTTAAAAGCAGGGGAAAGTCTATCAAAGGTAATTGGCTCTGTTTTAAAATTAGTTGTGTGTTTTTCCTGGAAAAAAAAACATTAAGGACCAGGGTAGATTATTTCTGAACAAATCAAATTTAAGCTGATAAAGTTATAATAGACATTTATGTGTCTACTAATCAAAAAGTAGTATCAGCTCACAAAGAAACACAATTTTAAGAAGGGAGAACAGAGCATATTTTTTTACTCCTTTGAAAACTTAACTATTTTATAGGATATCAGAGGACTGGCTCCTATGATCTCTAACTATTGCATTACGCCTAAAGTACAACTTTCCAGGAGAAGCAATTAAGTCTGCAACTATAACAGCAGCGAGCCTACAACTAAGTGTTGGCGGCAGAGGTAAAGGTTTAAAAAAAAAAAAAAAAGACTTCATTTTCGGGTCGATGTTCCCATGAAGTGATAAAGAATGCAATGAGAGGAAAAGCTGTCCCTAAAGCCTGCCTACTCCTTGGATAAATATTAATGTGAATATTTAAGATTAGTACTAAGCAAGCAGTATCATTCGTTGGGGATATCCAGTCAATTCCTCTGTACCATGCTTGGAGCAGAAGGCTGCCCTTTTGAAGGACATACTTTTTGAAGTAACTATATTCTTGTATGGTCAATCAGACCATGCCTGTTGAGTTAATAAATAAAAAATGATTAACAAGAATCCGCAAACTTATTTGGTAGTCTTGTAGGGTTAGAATGAGTCTTACTTGGATGCTTTAGCCAAATATTTTAAGATCAGAATAAGGACTGTTAATGGGATCCACTGGAAATTTGTATTGAATTTATGAAATGTTAGACTCCTTTATCTTATTTTGTAAACTATAAAGAGTAAAAATCTTTACAGTATAATTAAAAATGTAAAACTCCATACTCTGAACTTCTAGTTTTAATTTCAGGTTTAAAATCTCTAATCTTATTATCCAAAAATAATTTGTTCCAGGTAATTTTTGAAGCACTCTGATACATGCAATAACCATTAAATGTTATAAGGTCGCATTTTAATTTTATTTTTTGGATGATGCTTCACTAACCTCACAAAATATTTTGGCCATCTGGTGGTTCTTGTCAAATTAAATATCCATGAAAATCCTGAAGGAAACACCATGTATTGTTCTGTCTTTCATCTCCAACACATTGGCTAACAACAGTAGAGTCTCTATATATCTATTACTTTAAGACCAAAAACTATGATAATGGGATTTATGCTTGTCCTGAGCCTTTGTGATTAAGAATCGTTTCAGTGTATATGACCTTCAAGGAAAAGAAACTTCATTGTCAAGATGCCCAAGTAGAGTTTTACATGATTTTTAAGCCAACAAAGCAGTCAAGGACCTCCAGGACATTATGCTAAGTGAAATAAGCCAGCCACCAAAGGATAAATACTATATTATTCCACTTACATAAAGTATCTGTATAGTCAATATTGCAGCATAGAACATAATAGTGATTTCCAGGGCCTGAGACGTGAAGGAAATGGGAAGTTGTTCAACAGGTATAAAGTTTCAGTTGTGCTAAATATCTTCTAAAGGTCTGCTAAGTAACATAATGTCTATAGTTAACAATACAGAATTGTGCACCACAAGTTTTGTCAAGAGGGTAGATCTCAAGTTAAGTATTCTTATGAAAGAAAAGCCAAATATACAAACAAAGAGTCAGAGAGAAACTTTGGGAAATGCTGGATATGTCTATTACCTTGATTGGAATGATGGTATCACAGGGGCTTGCCTATGTTGAAACTCAGAACTGTACATGTTAGACATGTGCAGTCCATTGTGTATCAATGATACCTCAATAAAGCTGTTTTCCAAAAAAAGAAAAACACTGCTTGCTTCATTTGGCAGCACATATACTAAAATTGGAAGGATACTGAGAAGAGTAGCATGGCCCCTGTGCAAGGATGACAAGCAAATTCATAAAGCATTCCATATAAAAATTCTTGGCTTAAAAAAATTTAAAAAGAAAAATAATTGGAAAAATTTAATTACATGACCTATAAAATTTTTTGTCAAAGTATTAAAAATGATCTTACTGTTGATTATAAATGATATTACATAAAAAATTAGTAAAACTAATATGTAATATGTTATAATTTAAAACATTATAAACATGAAACATTTTAATGTTCCATTTATTTCCATATTCCTTCTAGTAAAAAAAAATAGTCCAGCCTGGGCAACATGGTGACACCCTATCTCTACAAAAAATACAAAAATTAGCTAGGCATGATGGCACATACCTCTAGTCCCAGCTACTCGGGAAGATGAGATGGGAGAATTGCTTGAGCCCAGGAGGTGAAGGTTGCAGTGAGCCAAGATCATGACACTGCATTGCAGCCCGGGCAACAGAGGAAGACTTTGTCTCAAAAAAAAAAAAAAAGTAGTCACCAGTAGTCACCAATAGAGGTGAATACTAATTTTAAACGATTCTCCTGTCTCAGCCTCCCCAGTTAGCTGGGATAACAGGCATGCGCCACCAAACCTGGCTAATTTTGTATTTTTAGTAGAGACGGTGTTTCTCCATATTGGTAAGGTTGGTCTCAAACTTCTGACCTCAGGTGATCCACCCACCTTGGCATCCCAAAGTGTTGGGATTACAGGAGTGAGCCACTGCACATGGCCTCTAATTTATTTTAATCATTATTTTTCCTAGCTTCTATCATTCATTTATTTGTCCTGGTAGTACTCTGACATAGAAATGAGCAAGCTTAAAATAAGGGTAAAATCATCTTTTTTAAACTCAACTTACAATATGCCTTTTAAAAGTGGCATAGAGCAACAATGCACAGCATGGCTGTCTATAATATAATCTATAAGGCTGCCTTTCTAAATCAATGTGGGTAACATTTCCCTCACATCTATCCTATAGGATATTTTACAACACCACCAGTACTAATAAAAAATGAACTTACCGAGAAGTTTCCTATTGATAATAATATGTATGCTTCTCTGAATGTATGCCTTACAGTAAAATAATACTTCCATTCCTGCCCAAAGCAGAGCACTTTCAAACCTGACACCAAGGCTGGTACATAGAAACCTATAAATGATTATCTCAGCCATGGGCTACATAAAATAAATTAAGTTTTAAAGATCGTAAAAGTAAAACCATGTGTCTAAACATATGGCATGTTCATTGGCAGTGTGAATGTTCATAATATGAGAAATCTCATCCAGTTTGTCAGGAAACTGAATCAAATATTTCCTGCCATGTAAGCCAAAGAGTTCAAACCAGTTTCCTTAAGGTTTATGGTTAATTCACCCACTGAAAATACTTACTATTAAGGGTAATACAGAGGTAAGAAGCTAAAACCATAAATGAAGAAAAATAAAAATTCTAAAATCAGTATTAATAAGTTCAAACCTCAGACGTATGCTCCTACCCTACCAGAAAAAAAAAAAAAAATGGAACAATCCTGGTAATTAGCAGGTTGGATGAAGACTAGAATAAAAATGGTGCCAGGCATTTAGCCACAGAACATCTGTACATCCTCCTATTAATGTTTCTTGAATGTTTTTAAACCATCTGGTTCCACAGCTAGGTCAATCCAGGAGGGAAGAAGCTTGGACTTCTACATGCCACTTCTAAAATATTTCTAGCCTAGAAGTGATACATCTATAAATGTATAAATACAAATTTAATGATAAATTTTCCATTTATATTTTATTAGCCACATCAAGTCACATGTGATTATCATCTTCCCACACGTGTGAAGTAGAGTGGAACTGAATATTGCTGAACAGTTTGATGCAATGACTAGATGGAACTTTGAGACAGAAGGATTTCATAAATCCACCTCTCCCCTCACAGTACCTAGCTTCACCCTTGATTTATAAGAAAGTAGAATAGCCTCTTTGGGAAAATATTCAAACTAGGTCCACAATTGTATATGGACTCAGTGGACTTAAGAAGACTTAATTGGTGTAGGTTGGAAAGGACTCAAATTGTGGTGAGGGACAATGAAAGGGAAATAAAAGCATATCGCATGTTTGAGTGAACCTCAACACTCAGGCCTAAGGACTGGGGACAAGTGATGGCTCCACAAATAGTTTAGTGATTATCCAATAATGAACGTGATTTTCTTCTATAATAAGAACACTGTTTTAAAAAACTAGTTTCCTAGTGGCATATATTTCTGTGGAGACAAATATCAGTGTTTCCCATCCTTATATCAAGTCTTTAAAGATATTGCCTTCTATAACTTCAGAGCAGTCAATAGTATTTGCCCTTCCTTATCAAGAATTCAGTGACACCTGCTTACCATACTATTATCTAGCATGCTCTCAAATACAAGGAAATATATGTTAAAATCCCCTCAGCCCATGTCCCTTCAAAATAGACATCAAGTTATCTTTATTTTTATAGTTTTTTTCAAAACTGAAAACTAACAGAATATAATTCTAAGAATAAAACAGATTATTTTTCTAAGTGTGTAGACCACATTAAACATAAAATACGGTGGAAGTCTTATTTTCTCAAATGGCTGTGAAGTTTGCATTACTGATTTTTCTTTTAAAAACCAATATAAGAATCCTAAAAGAATTAAGATAATCAAATGTGTAGATAAATATTATAATCCTCTTAGGAAAATTTTATGTCCAGTCTTCTCTAATATACAATGTCATAAGAAAATAGCTCAAATTCTAACCTACTGCAGGAAAGTTGTAGCATACATCACAAGAAATCAACCTAATCAGTCTCAAAAGATAAGATTTGTAAATTTCTCAGTTTCAGTTTAAAATTCCATCCCTGATATTTTAATGACCTTAAGTTTTCAAATACAAAAGATAAAATTAAGCTGTTTGAAGCTTCACACAAATAACTAAATAGAACAAACAGTAAATACTAAATTTCTGCAAAGTAATGCAACCTTTAGGATTGAATCTAAAGTTTTCATCCCATAAAATTCAAGTAATGCAAGCAGAATTAAAATTATTTCTCTCAAGCATGCAATCATAAATAGCATGATAAATATGCTACTGAATTCCATATTTTTTCTCTCTTTAAGACTTAGTTCAGAAAACAGTTAGAAATTGGAACAAAATGATAGTGTCTCAGCAGGAAAAAGATGGAGAAAGGAAAAAAGGAAGGAAGATGGTAATAGCTAATGGTCCAGCATGGTGACTCCCAAAAGGCCTCATTGATGATTCATGTAAGAAGATCATCTTGATATCCACACTATGCTGAAACGTTTACTTGTTCTCTTTTCCATGACGCCGCCAGCCTAAAAAATTTTTATTGCAGCCTTTAAAATTCTGTCGTTTTAAAAAATATGGTGGAGGTCCGTAATTCAGTGGTACTTTTACAAAAAGCGTTAAAGACTGAACAGCAAAAAACTTCTATAGATTAAAAGGGAGATAGTTCCAGTTTGTGCGTATTACTTGTCATTCTTTCTACCTCGAAATTGTACATTTTTTATTAAAAGTCATTATAAAAAGTTATTTTCTCTATGTTCAAACTGGAACAAATGGGCTTACATTAAAGCTTCTGGGATTTAAGTTAGATATCTGGAAGGAGCTGCTGACAGAGAAGTCTGTTAAGCCCTGAATTGTAAACTTGGAAAATCTTTTTATCTGCTAGCCTTTAAAAGAAATACAGGGTGGTTTTGTCAACTAAGTTTGTTGAAAGAGAATAGAGACTAGCTAACAATTCTTGGAACATTTTCAGCACTAATGTTCTCTGATTTGGTGATTATGTAATGAGATCCTCATTATAAATATTTCCTCTAGCGCCCTTTCTATATTTTCATCCATCCCTCTGCCAATTCTTAGATTTATTTTCTTTCCAAAAACAGCTTCAGTGTAGTGAAGATGACGAATTTCAATTATTCTGATAGGGAATGTATTATGTAAGGTATACATATTTTCAATAAGGGAAATTAATGAGACTATCAATATTTAGACATAAATTAATAATCTCCAATGATTAAAATAATTGAAGAGCCTCATTCATTTTCTGTAATTGTAGATTTTTTTATTACTCTCTGCCCTACTTGGCCATCCTATCCATATTTTTTAAATAATATATGTATGAATTGGGAGATTTTGCTTTGCACTTCATAGCAACTGATTTCCAAAGGCACCTGAGTGATTTTGTATACAAAGTTGCTGCCTGTGTATTTCACCTGAGGAGTATTTTGGAAAATCTTTTATAGTGCCGAGATGAGTTGGGCCTATTTAATTTGGTCTGGTCTCAGCTTTCATGAATTTTCTATTTGAGTCAGTGATTTTCAAAGCCCTTTTAGGGTTTTTGTAACCTTCTAATCATCCTTGGAAAGAAATCGTTTGCTAAAGCTTTATATATTACTTTATTTCACAGTCAAAGTGCTAAAGATTTTTATAGGGCAGAAAGATCAAACCTATAGTCACTCAGACTACATTTGATTTCAACAGAAAAGAAATTTTAACTTTTACTTTGCATGTGGTTGACTAAGTATAAATAATCTTTTCTGAAGAGTTCTCAGGTAACCAGTTACAATGCAGTTTGTGATGGGATGCTGTATTATTTTAAATATCCTATATAATCTTTTAACATGATTAAGTGCTTATTTCTGATCTAGGTAACTAAATCTATTCCACAGATTTCTGCCTGTAATCTAGAAGTTGGTGATATTTTTCTTCTAAAATTTGATACAGCTGACACATCATATTTAAACTCAAAATCTACTCTCTTCTCTCACTCCTGATAAAATAATCATGCCCTCAAATGATATTTCTCAGTTTCTTTTTCATAATCCATAATTAATCTTTTTCTGTACTTCCTATTTAACAAACTTTCAGCAATCCAACAGGGTCAATTCATGATTATTTAAATCCAGTGAGCTGCACTTGATGTGGATTTAACACACCTGCCTGACTATTCCCAACCTGAATTCCACATCTATCTTTAATTCAGTTTTAAACTTCAATTTTTGGTGTCCTTTTATAATTCTAAAAGTGAATGCTAGTTTTTGGTGCACTGTTTACACTTAGGTTCATGCAATTTGTCAGTCGCTGTATATTTTCATGTGTAAATTTGAACCCAAGCAAATCACAAAACCCAGACGTCAGCTCTAGAATGGTCCCCAAGCAGAAGGGGAAAATAAAGAATGGAGTATCTCTTCCACCTCTTTCTGAAAACCCTGTACATTGTCATCAGACGCAACTCTTCAGTCTAGAATGTTACTCCTGGGACCATACAGCCATGATGACAGAGACATATTGGGTTGGGGAAGCCTAGAAAAGGAAGGGGAGAAGCCAAAGATACTGAGTCTGTTACAACCTGCCTCCTTAGCCTCTCCTCTTTCCATAGACTTCAACTGGTATTCCATCAATTAGCCCAAGTACACAGAGGGAAAATATAAATCTGGGCATAGCAAAAATGCAGTCATGGGGGTAACTGAGAAATTCCGAGTGCCAAATGACTTTAGCAGCAGAGGAGGCTATTAAAAGTAAACCTGCCCCACAGTCTCTCCCCGGCCACCTAGCTGTGGGTGAAGTCTGCACTTAGCACTACAACACGGTATCCGTCGGATTATGTGTGCCTGTGCGTTCCTTGGGACATCAGGAGAATCTTGACTCAATCCTAATCTCTAGTTTGTTAAAATAATTAATCTTTTAATTTATAGCAAATATATTCTATGAATGTCAAAATTAATAATTGACTGATTCATTGAAAGGCTGGTAAAAATTTGAAATACATTTTATAGTAATTTTCTGTTTGTCTGCCTGACCAGGTACTACCTGAGGTTTTCAGTTAATCAAACAAATTGCATACCTCCGGACACCATTAAAAAACAGAGGGCCTTGAATACTTTTCCAATGTCAATTAAATAATGTCTCTGTGACTTTTGTTTGGTATAAGAAAAACTAAGATATCTTGGTTATACCAGATATCTAATAGGAAAGGTTACAACTTTAATTACTTTATGGGGCTGATAAATAGATAGGTGTTCATCTTCAGTTGATCATTTTGGTTTGCGCTATAAATGAAATAAATTTACTGCCACTCTAATTTGAATGGCTAATCATAGCCAACCCAGAGAATCTGTTCTTTCCCTTAGCATTGGAAAATAATTTGTTATACCAGAGGTTGACAAACTTTCTCAGCAATGAGCCAGAGAACACACATTTAGCCACACAGAGCACCTGTGGATTCTATCCTTGATGCTGTTCGTCTTCATCTCTCTTCCTTTCCTCCTCCTCCTCCTTTCTTCAACCACTCTTTATAAATGTAAAATCCATTCTTAGCTTGCTAGCCACATGAAAACAAGGCTCAGGCCACATTTGTCTTGCCAGCAGGGCTGAAGTTTGCTGACCACTGTATCAGAATAGGATTGTTTCTATTCAACTGGCCTCCCTTCCTCCTTAAGAAGCTTCTGAGTATTAACTGGAGAAGTTAATACTATTTCTTCTTATGGAGTAAGTAATTTCTTGTATTTTGGGAGAGCAGGAAAATATTTTTAACAGTTATAACTCATGAATACGTTCAGAGAAGGAACTGTTCTTTCCTCACTTACCACATAAAATATTCTTATGTTACTTCCTTATTAATTAAGCATTCTATTAAAAACTTTTGTGTTAATTTGATCATTCCATAAAAAGCTTACATACACTGATGAGGGGATTTGCAGAGGAACTGTAAAATATATTAGTTTCTAATATTTGATTCTTCACTCAGCACAGTGTAAGGCGCTAGAAATGTTATAGTTTCTGCTTCAATAGAGTTAATACATTAGTAGAAAGGACAGGCAGGTAAATAACTTACATATTTAAGCTAAAGAATTTAAAATTTGAGCAGGATGTGGATGCATTTCCAAGTCACCAATTTCAGAAAGCAGATACAGATGGTTGTCAAAGACCCAGGAAATAGATGTGGCCTGCAGAGATGTATATGACACTCATCGGTATATAAATGCGATGAAAATTTAGGTCTACACAAGACCTTTCAAAGACAGCACAGAGAGACGAAGAGTGGCGGGAGGATCTGCAGTACAAGGAATAGAGGGAAAAAGATTGCAAAGAAATCATGGTTCCAGCGTGGCCAACATGGTGAAACCCCGTTTTTACTAAAAATACAAAAATTAGCCTGGCGTGGTGGCAGGCACCCGTAATCCCAGCTACTTTGGAGGCTGAGGCAGGAGAATCGCTTGAACCCGCGAGGTGGAGGTTGCAGTGAGCCCAGAACCTGCCACTGCACTCCAGCCTGGGTTACAGAGTGAGACTCTGTGTCAAATAAAAGAAAAAGAAAACAAAATCAAACACCGCATGTTCTCACTCATAGGCGGGTGTTGAACAATGAGAACACATG
>PVKP010029303.1:0-29154 GCA_004027715.1 Plecturocebus donacophilus
AAAAAAAAAAAAAAAAAAAAGAAAAGAAAAGAAAAAAAAAATCTTTGTAAAAGATGT
The DNA here is from genome assembly GCA_004027715.1 of Plecturocebus donacophilus. Taxonomy (NCBI): domain Eukaryota; kingdom Metazoa; phylum Chordata; class Mammalia; order Primates; family Pitheciidae; genus Plecturocebus; species Plecturocebus donacophilus. The sequence goes on from PVKP010029303.1 coordinate 58, forward strand.
TTGCAGATATGGAGCTATGAATATTAAGTCTTGTTTGACAAATATAAAGGGGAATTATACTAGGAATATATCAACTATTGTACTTTTTAAGAGTTATTTGAGAGTGGAAAGAGAGATTGGAATCATTTGTTGCACTTACTGTTTTATAACTGTGGTCAATGCTACACTGCTTTTTGTGCCAAAATTATTATTCTCATCCAAGGAAAAAACAGTTCACTTACAAATTATTTCCCCTTATTATTTACCAAGGACCTGAGGTTACTTATGCATAAGAAAAGTAGTGGCTGGGCACTTTGGGAGGTCAAGGCAGGAGGATTTGGGAGTTCAAGACCAGCCTGGCCAACATGGTGAAACCCCATTTCTACTAAAAATATAAAAATTAGCTGGGCATGGTTGCAGGCACCTCTAATCCCAGCTACTTGGGAGGCTGAGGCAGGAGAATCGCTTGAACCCAGGAGGTGGAGGTTGCGGTGAGCCGAGATCATGCCACTGCACTCCAGCCTGGGCGACAGAGTGAGACTCCAGTTCAAAAAAAAAAGAAAAAAGAAAAAGAAAAGTAGCCCACACATACAGGGGTATAAACACAAAATGAAATAAAATGTACAGCCATTAAATTTCTTACAATTTTTTCTCCTTAAAATTATGCTAAAATACACATAATGAAATTTCCCATTTAAAGCATTTTTAAAGGTACAGGTCAGTAGCATTAAGTAGTGTATATTCACATTGTTCTCCAATCATCACTATTATTCATCTTCAGAACTTTTTGGTCATCCTAATTGAGACTCTGTATTCATTAAACTTTAACTCCCCACTCCCTTCTTCCTCTACCCTTGACAACCACCATCCTTTCTCTGTCTCTATAAATTCAACTACTCTGTGTACTTCATATAAGTAGAATCATACATTTGTCCTTTTGTGAGTGGCTCACTTAGCACAATGTCTTCAAGATTTCCCCATGTATTATAAGAATTTTCTTCCTTCTAAAGGCTAAATAATATTCCATTGTGTGTATATGCACAGTGAGTATATGCATTCATCCATCAATGGATATTTGGGTTGTTTCCACCTTTTGGCTATCATGAATAATGCTGCTATATCTTTTTTTTTTTTTTTTTAACAGTACAGTTTTATTGGCTGGGCATGGTGGCTCATGCCTGTAATCCCAGCACTTTGGGAGGCCGAGATGGGTGGATCACGAGGTCAAGAGATCGAGACCATCCTGGCCAACTGGTAAAACCCCATTTCTACTAAAAAATACAAAAATTAGCTGTGCATGGTGGCGCATGCCTGTAATCCCAGCTACTCGAGAGGCTGAGGCAGGAGAATCGCTTGAACCTGGGAGGCGGAGGCTGCAGTCAGCTAAGATCGCACCACTGCACTCCAGCCTGGGAACAGAGTGAGATTCTATCTCAAAAGAAAACAAAGCAAAACAAAGATAAAGTTTTATCAAGTCAAGGTGTGGTTTTGTAACAGAATGTTGTCAGGATCAGAAATTATGGAGGGGAAAGCTACATTTAGATTAAAAGCAAGTTTTGGAGTTTGATTTTGAAGTTTAGATTTCACTAGGTATAATTCTGGAGAGGATAGGGCAGAAAATGATTGAAAGCTTCCAGGAAAAAAATACCTATCGAAGACAACATACTCCTAAATGGAGAGAGTACCTAAAACTTGATCTCTTAGGGTATCTAAAGTAATCCAGAGCAACCCCAGCTCATTCATCTGTGTATACGATGACGTGATCTAAACATTAGGTTTAAAGGAGAACACTGCAGCTACTCCAACATGGAATAGTAAGTCAAAGATGTAAAAAGCATAAGGGGTATTCAAGGGTCCTTCAACCAATAGCGTTTACTGAAATAACTGAACAAGATTGAAATGGTGGTTTGCATCATTTCAGTGTTCTCTGATCATAGCCACCTGCTTAACAATAGGGAGCTTATTAAACCAACAGCACTTTATTAAACTGTCTTTAAGGAAACTCTTCTTTATGATTTGTCCCCCAAATTAGATTACTAAAATAATAATATACTCAGTCAGTTCCTCTCTTCTCTCAGAAATCTAAGTTGCCTACTGATCAAAAATACCCTAACAATAAAGATTCTCCTTAGCAGTAATAAAAACCACATGTAAAACCTCTCAACCCCATTTTACTAAATGCAAATAAACAACCTGAAGGCAATAACATGGCGAGAAAAATGTAACACATATTTCATAATTCTGACAAATCAGAACTTTCTTACTCCCTCAGGCTGTGCTTATGTTTTTCATCTGGCAAAAGAGTGTTCCAACTCTCCTTCCTCCAGGAGGTCCTGGATTGTCAAATAAAATCAGCTGTCAAATATTCCCTGAGCATCTACCATATTAGCGGACTAAATCACAGAAGGCACAGATGTCCTAAGGTGCTTCTAGTGCTGTGATTTTTTAGTGGTGCCTAAACTAGGAAGGCACTCCTGGTGAAGCGGAAGAAGATGTGCGCAGAGAGACTGACAGACCTTACCCATCAGTCTCCTTAGGCTGTGGAATTAAAGGTACCTTTGCGGCTGCGTGAGGTGAGGCTCCTTGGTCCAAAAGCAGAAGGGCCACTTTCTGATTATCGTAATGTGCAGCTACATGCAGTGGGGTTAGCCCGCTCTGAAAACACGTGCAGAAACAACAACCAGTGTCAAAGGTGTCTTAACACCAGAGGCCTAGATTGAGGAAATGAGATTAGACTGATAGGACATAGGGCATATGTACATTCCAGTTTCCACAATACTTGGACCCCAGCATTTACCTTTTATTTCCCAAGAGCTCTTCATCCTAGTGGGACTTAAATATTTAGGTGTAATTCAGGTGGCCATTAGTACATTTTAGCAAGTGTCTGTTTTGTTATCACGGAAGTGGCCTGCTGCAGGGTGGCTGCCCTTACCTTCCCAGCGGCATCTGGAGATGCACTTTTCTGTAGCAGGAGATTGGCGACTTCAAGCTTTCCATATTTTGCTGCCACATGAAGAGGAGTAAATCCTTTCTGGAAAAAAAAAAACATAAAAATAATGAACAATAGAAATGACATAAGGAAAACACACAGGAAACCCAAACCAACCACCCAACCAATCAAACAAAAAGATAGGACATAAGGGCGCTGCTTTCCAGAACTGACGAACTATTCTAATAATGATGAGCAGTGAAGTCTGCAGTTAAAGGCTCATAGATAAGAGTTAAAAAGCCTCCTTATTGATAGGGTGTGAACATAACATACCAGGATACCTAATCTTTCTCCCTTCTGCTGACTGAGCCACAGCATGCAAGCTATTGATTCTGGAAGTCATCAGGTATCTCGTCAGAATGAAGTCCGAGAGCTGGATCTGGGGCTTATTCTAGGGCTGTTTTAAGAGTTTCATATTGTGGGAGGAAGAAGTTACAGTTACACACTCAGTTTGGCGGGTTTGGGAAAATCCAGGGCAAGTCTGAACCTCTTACAGTCTCAGATCACCAGACCGCACACTTTCTCTTCTTTCCCTGCTTCTCTGTGTATACACAATCCTTACGTGCGCTCTAGTCTTCAGGAGGAGGAGTCAGAAATTCTCTCACCTTTGCCACCATAGGTGAACTGAATAATGACATGGTTCTAGAATGATGACTATTCTATAGGTGAATTGAATAATGACACATGGACAAATATACAACAATTGGACGTTAATAGCTGAGTGGCTGCTCTCTGAGGCTTCCAACTCCTACAAGAAGCTGTGTCTCAACCAGCCCAATCAGCACACTGTTGCAGGAGTCCAGTCATGAGTCAGGGACTGGGGAGTCATCAGCACATTCGACCTCAGGAGACTACAGCAAACTAAAGGGAATGTGCAGCTGATATGGTGAAATGCCTGAATACTCAAGACCCTATCAACCCATTATTCTGTCTTACATCAAATGAGCTTCCTGAACTTGCATCTTAACTCTACTGAAGAGCCCAAAGAATCACAAGAAATGAAGTCTGAGGTAGTCATCATTTATCCTGATAGTTTTCTATTTGCAATTATCTTCTATATTGAATACACATTAATCTTTCTTATCTGCATCCAAATAAATGAGTGCAGTACCAGTTACTAGCTTTTTAAGATGCACCATAAGCCCATTCATCTTGCTATCACACCTGCTAGGCTTATGTAGTATCACAAGAAAAATGAGGTCCAAATTTTGCATTCTGCACATGCAGAACAACTGTATGTTGTTAGGGTATTACTCTAAGACATCTGAGTTGAGATAAAAATAAACCATAAGTCAGAGAAGACACTGATGACAATGAAAGAGAACAAAAACAAAGAAAACCAACCCCAAGAAAAATTCACTGCCTGTTCTGCAAGTATTATAAAAGCATCCACCAACTGAGCTGTGATAACGCGGTTTGTGTGCTTGGCCTGAGCATTTTGCTCATCTGCAGCTCTGTTTTTAAACTGCCATTTAAGTCCATCAAATAACTTACTAGAAATCTGACTCCGGATTTCAGTAAGGTTTCATTAGAAGAAAACGTGCCAAGAAACTTAAGACCAAAAAAAAAAAAAAAAAAACCCCACAAAATACTAACCACCACCCTCTCTGACCACAGAGCTTTGCTGGTCATATTAATGACAACTGTAGGAATGCAAGAACGGATGCTGTTGTGCAGCTTCTGGACCTGTTGCTGTGCTGGGAACTGCAAGGACCATGTATCTGGGGGGACAGGGCAGGATTCTGAGATTCACTCTCATACCTTTGTTGTTATAGATAAAGATGCTCCATGATCCAAAAGGAAGGCGGCGACATCCTCATGCCCCTCTCGGGCGGAAAGGTGAAGTGGGGTGTACCCAGAAGTTGTGGCTGCATTTGGAGATGCCCCTTGCTGCAATAGCTGCTGGACTATGTCTGCTTTCCCCAGTCGGGCTGAAATGTGGAGTGGGGTTTGGTCATCCTAAACAGCAAGGTAGAAATGTAAGGCTGATGAGCTGAGAAAACAGTGGTGCCTTTATGAAAAATTCAGGGGACATTAGCTGCCTGATGTAAGAGGTACGTTTAACTATTTGAGTCAATGCTAAAAAAAAAAAAATCTTATCTTTTTCTTCATCGTTCAGAAATGAGGAGATGGTAGCTCTAAGCTCATTAAATAGCACTGGAGAGTGACTCATTAATAATAAAACTGTGAAACACGGTTCTATCCATAAATGTTCCCCCACCATCACCTGCCACAGAGAATCAGTTTTGAACTTTAATTGCTCCTTCTTTGGGAGATAAGGGAATGTATCCTAGTAAAAACTCATATACCTGGGAAGGACGTTATACCTCCACACCAGTTATTAGCACTCACATGGAATGCATTATTTTGTTGGTTCGGCAGCCCCGTAGACAAAAGTAGAGTGTGAGGAAGGCAGTGCAGGGTTGCGCGGTATACCTGCGCAAAGGCTCCCGGCCGAAGGGTCAGCAGGGGCTGATGTTCTCTGCTTGCCAAGCTGTGCATCCTGGCATGGGCTGCATCCGTCTACACTAGACAGCTCCCTCACTACAATTCATCTAAAGGCAGGAGGTACTCACCAAGTCCTGATCTCCTAGGGTCTTAACCCTAAGTGGGAGGTGCAACTTACCCTAATTTGCTCAAATATCTCCTGTGGTAGTCCTCTAAATAGAAATTCTCTACTGAATTGTGATAAGGTTCAGATAAGTGCTTTAAGAAGGAAAGGTAGAGAAAAGAGGCTAGAAAAGAGGACACCGTTTTGGAAGAGAAAGGAGGACGAGGGTCAATGTCAAAGTAAGAGGGGCCATCTAACCTGCAGGAAGCATAAGAGGAGTTAGGGAGATGCTGCAAGGGAGAAGAGGAATATTGAAAGCAGGAAAAAACAGATGCGAAAGAAAAATCTCATCTACTGCTACCACTGCCATCCCTTCATTTGAAACTAGAGACTGCAGACTCTTTAAATTATATTTACATATTGTAGGTTCAAATTAAATGGTTTATGATTCTGGACCTGAACTGCCATTCTGATAACCAGAGCAAACTATTTATCTCAGTAGCAGCAGATAAATGGGTTTCTCCTGCAGGTATAGAAAAAAAAAATCCCCCTTTTTTTCCTCTGTGGCTGTTGACAGCTGACATATAAGTCAACCAAAAACGCTCACTTATGTTTCCAAGTTGTGATTGTTCTAGAAGCTTTGTGCATAAGGCCTTCTCCATGGAGTGTGAGTAACTTTGGACCAAGTCTAGATTCAGTCCCCACCCTATTAGGGACTAGGCGTGTGCTGACAGTTTCAGGCACAAGTCATCCTGTTTCATTTTGTTAAATAATTGAATGAACAAATGTTGAGAAAAGTGATTTTTTACAATGTTATTTGGGTAGGGACTTTCATCATTGGAGGTTGTTCACTATTTTTAAAGTATTATTGAAAGATGGAATGTATATATTTAAAAGTTTTATGAAAATCAAAGGATTTTTCCTCTGTTTCAAATACTTGTGAAGTACTGCACATACCTTAGCTTTAGCTTCTACCTGAGCTCCGTCTTGTACCAGATACCGCACAACTTCAGCTTGGCCAGAGCGAGCCGCCATGTGCAGTGCTGTTTCTCCTCTCTAGGGAACATGAGCCAAAGTAAATTAGCTGCAGCTCTGAAGAAGAGTAGTGTATTTTATTTGGCATAAAGCTTATGATGACCTTTTTGCAAAAATAAAAAATAGTCCTAAGCACTTCCTTATTGAAAAGATAGGAAATCAAATGCAAAAGAATGTCACAGGAAGCTGGTCCATGAGGCAAAGACTTTGGCATAAGCCTAGGGGGTCTTGTCACTCACTGTGCCAGGGGTGCTGCTCAGTAATCTACAAAGTGGCCTCTCTGGGGGCTGGAAAGGCGAGTGCTCACGGGAGCCAAGCAGGCGGGTGAGTGAGTGCAGCAGGGCGGGTGTGGAGTGCTCCAGAGAGCCCATGCCTGCACCGAAGAAGGCAGCCCACACCCGCCATCGCCCCTGCATCTGCAGCTCCCTGCTGTCACTGTGCAGGATGCCAGTCGTACCGTGACACACCTTGCTACTTTTCAAAACAAGTAGCAGTCTGGATATTTGTATGAATTTTCTGATTCTTAAATATTGACCATAAATTCAGAATTAAAACCAAAATACTACATGGGCAACATAAACACAGCCGAAAGCCGGATTTGGCTTGTCAGCAGCTGGTTTGCATTTCCTGTTTTATCTGAACAGATCAGTATCTTCATCTTTGGGCATTTTCCCAGTGGGTCATTTTCTTTGCCCCGGATCACCATCCCCCTACTTTTTCACCAAAGAGATTTTAATTCAGATTACTTGTTTACTGATTAAAAATGAAAATGATATTAGAAACAGATACACTGAAACATACAAACAACAAAAATTCTATTTTCTCATACAGGTGATGCTTACTTTTAAAGTGCCTTTATAAATTGAGCTTTGCTTTATAGGCCACCTACTCCCATGGAAGGACACACGAAGACAGATTTCACAGGAAGCTGGTAGATTGTGTTTACTGGAAAGGTGTTGAGGATGTCATTTAGTGTATTTCTCAGTGTTTGCTTTATTAATGAAAACATTCTCTGCAATTAGTACCATGAAAAACTATGTTTCACCTGAGAAGCTGGTTTGTTTCTACCTTATGGTTGTACTGCTTGGGGCAGCTGGAAGACAGTCTTACTGGGGAGCCCCACCCTCAGGGTGAGGGTGCAGGACTTCCTAGCTTGCCCCTTCTGTGCCAGGATGGTCCTTGTTTTATTGTAATTTCTTTAATGCTCATGAGTTCAACAAATGTTATTATGCTCATGGTCTGTTGTGCTAATATTATGATGTCAAATTTGAAATTCTGTAAAACGATGTCAAATGTCACATGCAGATCATGGGTGGTAAGTTACTACTCTGATAGCTACTCTGAAGGGAGCCTCGTGGTACCTACAGAGCAATGCTTAGTGTGGGAAAAGCATACCATCGGGTAATCTACGAACACAGTATTCCATGAGTTTGCTATAACATGGTGAAGCACATTAAAGAGAGACTACTTTAAAGTTTGCTGAAATCACTTCTTCCTTTTCTTTTTGAGACAGAGTCTTGCTCTGTTGTCCAGGCTAGAGTACAATGGCGTGATCTTGGCTCACTGTAATCTCTGCCTCCCAGGTTCAAGTGATTCTCACGCCTCAGCCTTCTGAGTAGCTGGAATTACACGCATGCATCACCACGCCCAACTAATTCTTTTTCGTATTTTTAGTAGAGATGGGTTTCACCATGTTGGCCAGGCTGGTCTTAAACTCCTGATCTCAAGTGATCTGCCCACCTCGGCCTCCCCAGGTGCTGGGATTACAGATGTGAGCCACTGCACCCTGCTGGAATCACTTCTTTGTATAAATAACGATAGTGTCTAAACCACTTCACCAACATGCAGCACTTATTAATGCTTCAGTTATAGAAACCCTCCCTCCTACACTTTATTTTTTAAAACATAATATTCAGTAGTAATGCACCTATAAGGTTAATGAACATAATCCATAAGTCTGGATTATGGAAATCCACAATTTCTGGCCAACTAGAGACTAAGAGTATCTTGCCTTTGAAGTAAAGGAAACCAAATGTATTCTTGAGTTTTCTTCTTTTAAGTAGTCATATTAATTACATATTAATTAATTATAACAACAATTAGGCCGGGCATGGTGGCTCATGCCTACAAGCCCAACAATTTAGGAGGCCACGGTAGGAGGATTGCTTGTGGGCAACATAACAAGGCCTTGCCTCTATAAAACATTTAAAAATTAGCAGGGCATGATGGCACACTCCTGTAGTCCCAGATATATGGTAGGCTGAGGTGAGAGGATCACTGGGGTCCAGGATTCGAGGCTGCAATGAACTATAACTGCACGATTGTATTCCAGTCTGGGAGACAGAGCGATACTCCAACTCTTAAAAAAATAAAAAAGTAGATAAAAACCACCTTTGGCAGTTTATTAAATACTCACAATGAATCTCCTTTGTTCAAAGAATACTTACCACATTGGTGGTGTTTGGTGAGGCTCCATGATGCATTAGTTGTGATACAATATTTACATGCCCCATGAAGGCAGCAACATGGATTGGGGTAAGGCCCGACTAAAGGGAAAAGAAGAAAATGGTTTGTTGGCTTAGCATAAAAAAGGTTTGTTTGTAAGCCTGCCATCCATCCATCCATCCATCCATCCATCCATTCAAACCAATTTAATGATCAGATTAGAAGACACTAGGACATTCACCATTATGCCACAGATTCTATATGGTAAATATATCAACACATAATCATCATTTTCCTAAATGAATTCTGTCACTATGAAAGACTTATGTCATACCTATTAAAGAAGAAAAAGAATTTATTTCATACTTTCAATGTAGATCTTTGAAAAAAATTGATAAATAACTTGAAGATTTTTATTAGGTACTAATAAACCTCCCTTATCCATATAAGTACATGTGTATATACAGGGAGGACAGTGGTGATTTCACATATATTAGTAAAAAGTTGACTTTTTTATTTCAGGTCCTATTCTAGACTTTAAAGTGGATTCCCATGCACTCAGAACTGATTATGTCACACACAAAAGAGCAGGGCACCTAACACGAAGCTGTTTCTTTAATAAAAGAACAAATCCAGATTAATAGTTTCAAACATTTAATTTTTTAACTTTATGGATATTACAAATTAAGACAATATAATTAAAGCAAATATTACAATGGTCACTAGACTAGACTTGAATTGCTTCAGATCCTATGCACACATACATATATATACATATACACAGACCCCAAAACACTCTTCAGCATAAAGCAGAATTTATTGATTACAGGGTATTTTCATATTGAATATGCCCATGATTGTGAGATTTAAATAGAGTGAATAAGTAAAAATGACAAAAGTCTCAAATCACTAATCTTTTTAAGAGTATCATTTACTTGCGCTTTTTACGTGAAATGATTCAAATTTTTCAGAGTTTAATTTAGCTTACAACATGTACATCATAACTTGATAAAACTTTTTTTAGTATATCTAGAAAAAGCTAAACTGTTTTTTAAAAAGAGACAGAAGGGGATAATTAATCTCAGCAGAAATTTGAGGAATGTCAAAAATATATGAAAGGAATGCTATACAATCAAAGTGAGGTAAAAGACAGAAAAGGAATAATTCTGGCTGCCTAGACTTCAAATAGTGAGAATAGAGGACAATCCGGAAAAGGAGAATTTTGTTATAGTCTTGGAACCTTTTTCCATCAGCAGGGGGAGTAGTTATAACTCATGCAAGGCAAAATCTTGGTCTGAACTTCCTTTTAAAGCTCTTAGGGAGCAGACAGCTAGATTACTGGCTGACATCTCTGGACATTTACTCAAACATCAGCCAAGAATTTACTTTTACTTCAGAGCCTATCCTGATCTCTAAAACAGTTCCTATGCACTGAAAGTAAACTTTCTATTTTATGCTTAAAAATAACAGGTTGCCTAATATGAAGCCATAAGTCGGACAACACGGCAAATCAATATTCATATTGTCAACCATTTAACATTTCAGAAATTGTAAGTGTTACAAGTCTAGGCAAATATTCCATTTGCAGGCAAGAAACTGAAGCCAAGCAACAATCATGAGATAGACTTTAATTTTTATGTTTGCTTCAAATCCTATAGTTAAGCATCAGGCATTCAACAACACTTTACTGAATGATCTACTATGTATGAGCTAGGCAATGTGGGTATATGAAGACCAGTCAGACTCGGCCCTGCCTGCAAGGAGTCTTCAGCCTCTGGGGGTTGTGGAGGTGCCGCTGAGTCATAAGTCAGACAGCTGGATAAGGGCTTTGATGGAAATATGTACAGGATGAGGGGATGGTTCCTAGAAGGAATGTGAGTCCAGGCTGGTGAGTGAGGGGAGGTTTCCTGAAGAAGGTGGCCCAGATCTAGTACTAAAGGATGTGCAGGATTAGCCTGGCCAAGGAGGTGTGACATACAGAGGTATAGACATACAGAGATGGACCAAAGAGTGTCTAGTCTTTGGAAGTGCCAAGGGTTAGAATTAGAATGAACAGAAACCAGAGTGCTACGAGGCAGAGAGGTGGAGGCTGAGGGTCTGGGACAAGTCTGAAAGGGTAGGTGTCAGGCTTGTTTTGCTTTGTAGAAGGCGCGGCCCTGATTTTGGGGGATCATTTCTCTGAGTTTTGAGTTGGTTCCTATGAGAGAAACTTAGGTCTAATCCTTTACTAAGCTCAGCAGCTGTTTCGTTAATTTTGAGTTTGGAGACAGAGTAATCCTTACTCGACAAAAGCACCAAGGTCATCTTGCGCAGGGTTTCTCAACCTCAGCATATCTGACATTTTGAATCAGTTAATTTTTGTTGTGGGAGACTGTCCTGTATACTGTAAACTGTTTGGCATTGACTCACTAGATACCAGTAGTACTATCCAGTTGTGACAACCTAAAGTACCTCCAGACATGACCAAATGCCCCTTGGGGGACAAAACTGAACCATTAGAGTAGTACAGTCTAGGATTTTATATAAATCATGCTTTCCATGATGGTGCCGCTCCCCTAAGCGAGTGTTTTAGGCTACATTTCTTGACACGGTGATACATTTGCAGCCAGCTCACCCACCAACATGCTTGCCTGCTTCTCCTAGGGTCTGGCGGCCCTTTTGCTGAAGAGTTCAGAATGCAGTCTCTGATCACGATACACAAACAAACTGCCTGGTCCCTGGAGATGGCCCTGGGGCTCTGGCTGCTAAGGCTATACTACTGGTATCTCAGGACTCCCAGAAATCTTAACTTTTCTTACCTCGGTTACAGCTTGGATGGATGCACCATGTTTCAGAAGGAGTTCCATTACTTTAATTCGATTCTTCTTGCAGGCAATATGAAGAGGGGTAAAGCCATTCTGCAAGGAACGAATACACATACCTGCTTGACTACATTCCATCAAAATCCAGTTTCACTATGTGCAGTAAAAGAGTTTTGCTAAAATGATGCATGGTACATTGAAATGAACAGAAAGTACAGGGGTTAAGCAGCATGTAGATTCTACTCTGGAAGTAGAGGTAGTCTAGCTGCCTTAGGAACTCAAGGTGCCCTGGTAACTGTGAACAGGAAGTGAATTTTTGTTACAGTCTCCTGGTTAGCTGAGGTAAAAATGATCATTCCTTTTGTTATTTTATTTTGGAATTCACTCTTCCAAACAGTATGTCCCAGGCTGGGTGTGATGGCTCACACCTATAATTCCAGCACTTTGGGAGGCCGAGGTGGGTGGATCACCTGAGGTCAGAAGTTCGAGACCAGCCTGGCTAACATGGTGCAACCCTGTCTCTACTAAAAACACAAACATTAGCCGGGTGTGGTGGCGGGCACCTGTAATCCCAGCTACTCAGGAGGCTAAGGCAGGAGGATCGCTTGAACCTGGGAGGCAGAGGTTGCGGTGAGCTGAGATCATGCCACTGCCCTCCTGCCTGGGCAGCAAGAGCAAAATGTCATCTCAAAAAAAAAATGCCAAGCATGGTGGCTCACACCTGGCATCTCAGTACTTTGGGAGGCCGAGACGTGTGGATCATGAGGTCAGGAGATTGAGACCATCCTGGCCAAAATGGTGAAACCCTATCTCTACTAAAAACACAAAACTTCACTGGGTGTGGTGGTGCACACCTGTAGTCCCAGCTACTTGGGCGGCTGAGGCAGGAGAATTGCTTGAACCCAGGAGGCTGACGGTGCAGGGAGCTGAGATAGCGCCACTGCACTCCAGCCTGGTGACAGAGTGACACTCCGTCTAAAATAAATAAATAAATAATATGTCCCTCCTCTACCTCATTTCAAATGCAGACTGAAAACGTCTGGGCAGGAACATCTGTCATCACAGCTCAGCTTCAGCACAGTTTATTCTGTCCTCTTTGCTGTGTTTTAGGACAACTACGAGACCAGCTCTAAACTGTTTCCATTTCTTCTCTAGCTTTACGCTTCAAGTAGGTGTTTACTCCAAGGATGCAGAAATGTAAATATCCCATCATTTGAATCATTTGATTTACTCTTTAATGTAATAAAAGAATCTGCTTTTTAATAAATTACATCCCAAATCGTCCTGCCTGATGATTGAGAATGTGGCGCATATTTCAGCTGCCAGTGGAGAACTGTAAAACACTAGCATCCACCATAAAAGCTTAGGTTAAAGTCACTGCAGGTGCTTTCACCGAGGCTTCTCAGACCGTTTGGCCACAGCCCATCCCAGGGTGACTGGCTACAACCTCCATATATTGTGAAATCTTCAGAGTCAGAGGAAAATGAGAGTGGGAGCCCACACCCTGTTTTGGGACTTATTTTTTCTTGTATGGAAAAATGAGTCATGACTGCTAATTTTCTTTCCTCTCTTCTCAGAATTCAGACACATTTGATAGACTGGGTGAGTCAACAGATCTTGAAATGCTGCTCTGGTAAAAGGTTTTAGAATTATAGTGGCAAGGAGCTGTCTGGGGTCTGGAGAGTTTCTCTTTCGTCATTCTTTCCTGCCCACTCTGAATTTTAGAGACCCCAGAGTGCAAGAGGTAGTATGGATCTATTCAGACGGGCTGACCGCACCCTTTGGAAAGGGGCAAAAACCCTTCCTGAAAGGGTCAATTGAATGACAACCTACCTCAAAATTGCTAGTAAACCCACACATTTTCCCTAAAATTGGATGACTTATTTTTTCCTAAACATGGGTACTTATTCTGAAATAGACAAGCTTACTAAGATGGGACTATTTATTTTTGCAAAGACAACAAGCACCATCTTGCTGAGAAAACCAAAGTATAGCATAGCTAAAGGTGAAAAGAATAAATTATCTTAAAGTTACGCCTCTAAACTGGACCAAAATTCTGACTGGCAAAAGGAAACAGAAGATTACAGGCAATATTTCATTAACTTACAAGGTTATGATAATATAAAATTTTAGCTCACAAATTCCCAGACCTCTTATATTTAAAATAGAGTTTTTTGATAACTTTGCCTCATCTTCAGATTGCAGAATAAACTTCCAATTCACAGAATAAGTTTATCTATAATAAGATGACGTTGGCCACCTTAGTCTTTTTATAATTGTAGAGTCTTTGAGTTTATAAGGGAAACACTTATGTGACCATAAACACATGAACAATTTGGCTCCATCAGCCTTTCTCATGTCAGAAACAGAACATTTTGTAGATTTTCCTGAAGGATATTTGAAAAAATTGACAAGAAGTACACTGTAACTAGCCCCTTCCATTTTAACCTCCTCAAAGCAATCCCTTCACAAGCAGAGGCAGCACATTGTGAGCAGGACCACTGAGCTTGGACTCACTGGCTGAGCCACTCACCAAGGCTTTGGCATTGGGGTTAGCTTTCTTATCCAAGAGAACCTTGGCGACTTTGTAATGGCCACAGTGGGCAGCCACATGTAGGGCGGTCAGGTAGTCATTGGTGACATCGTCCACGGGTACATTATGCTGGAGGAGAAGCTGGACGCAGTTTAAATGATCCCCTTGTGTGGCCATGTGCAACGGAGACAATCCATTCTGGAACACATGAAGAAATCAATGTTCATTCCTTTTCTTTTAAACAGAAATGCGCAGAACACAAAGTGCAAATATAAACAGATAAAAACTTCAGTTCTTCACATAAAAATACCCTCTATTTTTAAAAGCCATTGACAACTATTTGAAATACAGCTATTTTTAAAACTGGTCCTCCCACTGCTTATGTCAGTCACTAACAAATTGTCAAGGATAATGTCTTTTCCTAATAGTAGTGTGAATTGCAGCATGGGTCATGACTTAGATGAATAGGAATTTTACTTTTATTTTTATTTATTTTTTGACATGGAGTTTCGCTCCTGTTGCCCAGGCTGGAGTATAATGGCACGACCTCGGCTCACCGAAACCTCTCCCTCCCGGATTCAAGTGATTATTCTGCCTCAGCCTCCCCAATAGTTGGGATTCTCCTGTCTCAGCCTCCCGAGTAACTGCCTCAACCTCCTGAGTAGCAGGCATGCACCACCATACCCCGCTAATTTTGTATTTTTAGTAGAGATGGGTTTCTCCATGTTAGTCAGGATGGCCTCGAATTCCTGACCTCAGGTGATCCGCCTGCCTCTGCTCCCAAAATGCTGGGATTAAAGGTGTGAGCCGCTGTGCCCAGCCGACTTTTCTTTTTATTTTAAATAGAGATGGGGTTTCACTCTGTTGCCTAGCTGATCTTAAAGTCCTGGCCTGAAGTGATCCTCCTGCCTTGGCTTCCTAAAGCACTGGGATTGTAGGTATGAGCCACTATAACTTGGCTGATTAGGAATTCTTAATATTTAAGACTAAAAGAAAAAATGAAGATTGGTATTCATTGGACTGGTATTAGTTCTGTCCTTACAAATTACTAATACCTGATATTGAAGACTATATAGATTTGACTTTTTTTAAAAAAAAGGTCTGAATGTAATGCATTTCATCTCACATCAAAGAAGAAAGGAAAACTTTTCCCTTTTCCATCAATCTGGTGCCCCCAGGTGTCTATGATGAGGAAAGGCAAGGCATTGACAAAACCATTAACTAATGCTTGCCTCGTTAGTTTAAATCAACTGGGTTTAACAACACCATTAATCATGTGCAGTAGGAATAGTTGAAAAATTCATTTAAAGAGCAGAGAGAATAAATAAATAGGGTCAAAGGTAAATAAAACCTTAAAAATGTTTAGAACGACATTGACATTCAATATGTTTCCTAAAGAAGGCAAAACAAGGTATGAAGACATCAATCCTTTCCTTTAACTATGATGGCAAAGTGGGGGAGCCTGGGAAATTCCCAGAGAATTCAATTATCGAGAGAGGCTCTATTAATTATTGTAATATAATTTAACATTTTTTTGGGAAAAGTAATTTGGCAGCAAATTCAGTTTCTAAAACAGTTGTCGTCAAATAATGATCTGTCCAATATGCTCCAAGGAACCAGAGATTTCTGAACTCTCTGAGCCAAGTTGTTTGCTTTGAATTTATCAACGAATGGCATAAAGAAGGAGTTCAAGATAAGAAAACGTAATATAAGCTCCTTGTTAACCATTCTCATGGCATTATTCACTCACTGACATATATTTCAACTATTTGTGTTCCTTGAAGGCAAGAGGTACATGGTTATTATTTCTTCATTGCCCAGAAAAGAGCTTTGCATATACAGTAAGAGCTCATCAGATATCTAGGTCAATGTAAAGGCCTTGTACACTGTCAGTCCATCAGTATAGTTCTTCCTAAAAAATTTCCCTCAACTATTTTAAACCACAGAAATTAAGGTACAGGAAAAGGTAGGAACATTTCCCATTTGAGATACTGCTACCCACAAGCATATGGACTGCTTTATTCCTGCCCAGACATTCTTTTGCTTTATGTTTTTTTTTGAGACAGAGCCTCACTCTGTCACCCAGGCTAGAGTGCAATGGCATGATCTCAGCTCACTGCAACCTCCACCTCCCGGATTCAAGTGATTCTCATGCCTCAGCCTCCTGAGTGGCTGGGACTACAGGTGCATGCCAACGTACCTGACTAATTTTTGTATTTTTAGTAGAGATGAGGTTTCACTATGTTTGCCAGGCTGGTCTCAAACTCCCTACCTCATGATCCACCCGCCTCGGCCTCCCAAAGTGCTGGGATTACAGGTGTGAGCCACGTGCCCAGCGCCTGCTTTATGTTTTGATACAGTCTTACAGGAAAACATGAAGTAAACAAGCAAACAAAAACATCCACAAAATCTGAGAGAACAAGTAATAGTGGAGAGTAGTAATGGGAGGCAGTGTCAATAAAAAAAATTCTCTAGCAATGCAAAAACACAATGATTGTGTGGATGGGAAACAAAGATTAGTGGAGAAGGATAAGAAAACAGAAAAGATCAACTGCCCTATGGAAAGAGGTGGTATTACATATGGTGCCTGAAAATATGGATCCAATGTGATGGGCTTTTTTTAGCTCAGTAAGATGAAATTGTTTTTTTTTTTTTTTTTGAGACGGAGTCTTGCTCTGTTGCCAGGCTGGAGTGCAGTGGCACAATCTCGGCTCACTGCAACCTCTGCCTTCTAGGTTCAAGCGATTCTTCCACCTCAGCCTCCTGAGTAGCTGGGACCACAGGCATGTACCACCACACCCAGCTAATATTTTTGTATCTTTAATAGAGACGGAGTTTCACCATGTTGGCCAGGATGGTCTCGATCTCTTGACCTCGTGATCCGCCCACCTCGGCCTCCCGAAGTGCTGGGATTACAGGCGTGAGCCACCGCACGCAGCCAATGAAATTCTTGACAAACTGGTCAGATGGCCTTAAGGCTAGGAATGTACTCATTCACTTAATAGTCATTCAACAAATATTTGCTGAAGCCCTATTATGTGCTGGGCACTAAATTAGTTGCTTGTGGGTATTGCACTGAATAAGGAAAAATTCTTATTTCATTCTGTTGAAGAGAACCAGATAGCAAGCATATAAACAAGCATGTAATTTCAAGATGGTGTTAAAAGCTCTAAAGGAAGTAAAATATGGCCAGATGGCACTGGTGGGGGGTGGTGAAGATGGGAGGGGTAAATCGTGAGAAAACGCCTGTCTAGGAGGAAGGCACTTGAGTTGAAGAATATAGGGGGACCACAGAGATCTGGAACAAGCTGAGGGAATTCAAACCAAATTCCTGAGGGAAACAGGAAATGAGAACAAACGTGTAGTGAAGGAAAAGAAGGCTGGTCAGCTGGAAGATGGTGAGGAGGGAGCAAAATCAGAGGAGATGAGGAAGAAAGGTGGTCAGACTCTGTTAAGGAGTCTATCCTCAGTGCAGAGGGAGACTTCTGACCAAACATGGCAGATGTAATAGCTATATTTATCCTTCCTCTCCCAAAACTCCACCAAAAAGCAGTAATGTAATTTAAAGGGTCAAATCCAGAAGGGCACACATGTGTTGTGTCCTTTTCCATTCCCACATACACAACGGGGAAGGAATCAAAAACAGATGAGGGTTGTCTCCAAACTTCGGAATATGAAAAGAGGTAATTCATCCAGCTGCAGAGAGAGGCCGAAACCCACGTGTCTGTGAAGCGGTCTAATCAGTGCTGTGCTGACAAACGTTTAACATCCAACTCCTGGAAAAGGAAAAGCCCCAGTGTGTGGCACGAGCCAATTTCCATGCTGTAAATACCCCCACAATAAGCAATTTCAAGCCGTCCATATGATGTTACTGAATGTGGAATTGGGAGATGTACATAACCAGCTCAAGAGCCGATACAATCAGGCTCCAGCACACTGCTGGGAATAAAAAGACAAGCCGATTTGCCTCTCAAATCCCAAAAAGGCAGAGGATGTGGAAATGCAGTACCTCAGAAGAAAAGATGAGACTTGGGGCAGCAAGTAAGATTGGTTCAAAGACTGTGTATGGAGGCGTCAGGTCTCCAGACCCTTCCCAACTCAGCATAGTCAGATAACTGCCTCCTTCTAGCCTGAAGAACACCAGAGTTTAGTGTCTGGAGAAGGTGAACAAGAGGGACTCAGACTCAAGGGCCCAGGTAGAACAGGGCGCAGTGATGAGTATCTGGACCCAGAATAAGTGGTCACAGAAAAAGGAAGGAGAATGGAGGTGTTAAGGATGTGGTCTCTGAAGTTAGACTGTATGGGTTCAAATCCCTGTTCTGCACTAAGATTTTGGGAAAGCTACTCTATCTCTTTGGGTTTCAGTTTCCTCCTTTATGAAAAGGGAATAATAGAAATAACAGTATCTCATAGAGCAATTGTGAGGATTAAATGAGTTAATACCTGTAAAGAACAAAGAATCTGATAAGAAGTAATCACTATGTAAATATTAGTTATCATTATTATGATTAAAGTATACACAAAGCACAAGACTGGAAGCCTCTTTCTCCTGCTCAGAAAGTATTCACACAGGTGTGCGCTGCAAAGATTGGTGGATATGTCTCTCAAAAAAACTGTACCACCCCAAGGTAAAAGGAATCAAATCCTGACATTAAAGAGCCCCTCTTAACCACTGCCGTCTGATCAGCACTGCCTATACTCTTTAGAGCTTCCACTCACATGTTTGTGCCTGACACACCTAGGTACAGCCATTGTCAGAATCCTTCAATGTAAAAGATAGAGGCAAAGAAAAAAAAAAAAAAAAAGAGAGAGAGAGAAAGGAAATCTGAGGAATTAGGGACATTTGGGAAACAGAAAAACTAAAAGAAAAGTTATCTCAACTGCTCTGAAAAAGGTAACAGAAAATATTGTACCCATTAAACAAGAATAGGATACTTTAAGAAAAGAAGCTATCAGAGAACAAGAAAATGTTCTTGAAAATTAAAACGTTGGACAAAAAAAAAAAAATCAAGAAAATTTCTCAGAAAAAAATCCAAAGCAATGAGATGAATAGGAGAAAAACGATGAGCAACTCTCTGATTTTTAACATTCCTTGTAGCTTTGGGAAAATGAAAATCAATTTGAAAGATAACAATGGGGATTAATGGGAGGGTTTTTAAGCAGGAGCTGACATGATTTGGTTGACAGTTTATATGGCCACTCTGACTGCAAAGTGGGAACTGAATTGTAAAGGAGCAAGAGGGGAAATGCGGGATCAATAGCAGGCTACCACAGTGGTTCAGTGAGAGATGATAATGTGGCTTAGAAGACAGGAGTGGAGGGGGAAATAAAATAGATACGGGATATGTAAAGGGAAAAGAACAAATAGAATCATCAAGATGAGAAACACTCAAAAGGCCAAGATGTCATCATATATAATGAAAACATCATGGCTGCTTAATTCTGTTCAATAATACCCTTCACACAGCTCACCAATGTAAATCCTACATTTTAAATGGGTGATGGAATTGTCCAGATCATCTAACCCTTTCCCGTCTTCCTAATATTGTTGAGGAAACACTGATCAGAGTGCAAACAGAAATAATATGTGCTCTTGTTGCTTTGATAATGTTTAGAGATTAAAGCTCTTAATAAAGCTTCCCATCATTTCTAAAAAATCACTGGTTTAATTAATAAAAATAGTCGTGACAATGAGGTGGTTGATATGTCTCAAAATTTATTTGCAAATATTATCTTTTTCAAATGATGTCAAATGGTTTTACTATGAAAGAAAAGAAGTCTAAAAGACAGTCAACCATTATTTTTTTTTTCAGGCAATCATCATGTGTTCCTTACAGATATGTCAATATTCCCAAAAGCCCAATCAAGGTGCAATCTTTCCAAAGTTTCCAGTCTTCATCAGCTAAATGATATCCTTGACCTCCTTAATAGTCTGTAAACTCTCAAGAAATAAGCTGAGGGGTTAGAGAAAGACAGCCAGCACCCATACTTTAAAGAGTGTAGAGCTTTTAGTCTTTCTTAACATGACAAGCAATTATTCCTGAGCTATGAAAATTTCACTGAGTAAAATCAAGCGGTAAGCATTTCTGAAACAAAACAACCACCTCCCCGCCCCGCCGCCCAACACACACACACACACACACACACACACACGCACAAATGACTTTGTGGTATAGCACACTGTACATAAAATCTTAACAAACCTAAACTTATTTTGAGGTTCTCTAAAGATTTGGTGAACATAGCTACTCTGATTGCGACGTTGAAAATGTCATCTTCTATGTGATTCAAAAGGCTTCATCATATAACCACCAAAATAAATACAATCCAGAAACCTGAAATGAGATTACCTTGGTTTTTGAAAGAATGGGAGCAGCTCGATCAAGCAACATTTCTACCACCTGCTCATGGCCACTCCTTGCTCCACAGTGCAGTGGTGTCAGACCGTCCTGTTGAACAAAGGAAACATCGCCAATTAAATTTGACAATAAATTCTGTAAGTGCAGTGTACTTCTTCAAGATCCAGCATGGCACCCAACATGCTGTAGTAGGCAAGAGGGCTTCAAACATTTGCTCATTTATTTCATAAAATACTTTCTTATTTTTAAGTTGAAAACTACATTTTTCTGTAAGTTTAAGTAGCTGTAAAATATGTAATTTGCCACAAGTTTGAATGTTAACATTTAAATATATAACTTTTCCACTACTCTTTTGAATAGCCAATAAAATCTAAGTACTACAAGTAATTTGATGCTCACCATTAAAAAAACACATGAATAAACTTTTAAATAGAAATTTGTAATATAAATTCTACATTGGTTCCTTTTCCTCTTGTGTTTCTATTTCCATTCCATTTCCCCTATATAATTTTATCTTAATGTAATTTTATGCTTGAAGGTTTTTTATTGATTACCACATATTTCTCTGCCACAAAATTATATAAGTTTAAATTTAAGAAAGGTTTAAATATTTCCTGATAACACATCTCTAAATATAAAAAATGAATTTCCTGATATGATTATCATTATAATTATTTGAATATAACCAATCAAAACAGCAAAAATATATAAAAAGTTTTGTGACCATTCCACGAAAATAATTTCTCTTTTAATGAGATGGATTTTTTATGACTAGTTTAAGTATCTGCTAATGAAGATTAGTTATTGCTAGAATGAGACAAGGTTCAGCATTAATATTAGCCCTTATGTCTGCTTTTATAGATATCAATGCTGAGAAACCCTGTTCACATAGAGTGTTGTAGGAGAGTTACAAATTCTCTGAACTAAATTCCATGTGAAAAATTACTTGATGACATTTGTCTTTAAAATCTTAAAACAAAAAAAAGATACATGCACAAGTCATGTAGGTTTGTTACCTAGGTACATGTGTGCTGTGGTGGTTTGCTGCACCTATTGACTCATACTCTAAGTTCCCTCCCCTCACCTCCCAGCCCCTAACAGGCCTTGGTGTGTTTTGTTACCCTTTCTGTGTCCATGTGTTCTCATTGTTCAACTCCCACTTATGGGTGAGAACATGAGGTATTTGGTTTTCTGTTCCTGTGTTAGTTTGTTGAGAATGATGACTTCCAGCTTCATCTATATCCCTGTGAAGGATGTGATCTCATTTTTTTGTTATGGCTGCATAGTATTCCATGATACATGTATACTATATTTTCTTTATCCAGTCTATAATTAATGGGCATTTGAGTTAGTTTCATGTCTTTGCTATTGTAGAATAGTGCCACAATAAACATACATGTGCTTGTGTCTTTATAGTAGAATGATTTATATTCCTTTGGGGATATACCCAGTAATGGGATTGCTAGGTCAAATGGTATTTCTGGTTCTAGATCCCTGAGGAATTGCCATACTGTCTTCCACAATGGTTGAACTAATTTACATCCCATCAACAGTGGAAAAAGTGTTCCTATTTCTCCACATCCTCACAGCCTTGTTTCCTGACTTTTTAATAATTGTCATTCTGCCTGGTGTGAGGTGATATCTCATTGTGGTTTTGATTTGCATTTCTCTGATGATCAGTGATGTTGAAGTTTTTTCATATGTTTGTTGGCCGAATAAATGTCTTCTTTTGAGAACTGTCTGTTCATATCCTTTGCCCACTTTTTGATGGGGTTGTTTTTTTCTTATAAATTTGTTTAAGTTCCTTGTAGATTCTGGATTATTAGACGTTTATCAAATGAGTAGATTGCAAAAATTTTCTCTTATTTTGTAGGTTGCCTATTCACTCTGATAATAGTTTCTTTCACTGTGCAGAAGCTCTTTAGTTTAATTAGATCCCATTTGTCAATTTTGATTTTTATTGTAATTGCTTTTGACATTTTTATCATGAAGTCTTTGCCCATGCCTATGTCCTGAATGGTATTGCCTAGGTTTTCTTCTAGGGTTTTTATAGTTTTGGGTTTTAAATTTAAGTATTTAAGCCATCTTAAGCTAATTTTTGTATTAGGTGTAAGGAAGGGATCCAGTTTGAGTTTTCTGCATATGGCCAGCCAGTTTTCCCAGAATCATTTACTGAATAGGAGATCCTCTCCCCATTGCTTGTTTTTGTCAGGTTTGTTGAAGATCAGATGTTCGCAGATTTCTGAAGTCTCTGTTCTGCCTCATTGGTCTATATGTCTGTTTTGGTACCACTACCATACTGTTTTGGTTACTGTAGGCTTGCAGTGTACTTGGAAATCATGTAGTGTAATGCCTCCAGCTTTTTTTCTTTTTGCTTAGGATTGTCTTTGCTATATGGGATCTTCTTTTATTCCAAATGAAATTTAAAATAGTTTTTTTCAAATTCTGTGAAGAATGTGAATGTAGTTTGATGGGAATAGCATTGAATCTATACATTACTTTTAGCAGTATGGCCATTTTCATGATATTAATTTTTCCTATCCATAAAGATGAAATGTTTATTCATTTGTTTGCATCCTTGAACAGTGGTTTGTAGTTCTTGAAGAGGTCCTTCGCATGCCTTGTAAATTGTATTCCTAGGTATTTTATTCTCTTTATAGTGATTGTGAATGGGGAATCCATTCACCATTTGGTGCCCTGTTTGCTGATTGTTGATGTAAATGAATGCTTGTGATTTTTACACATTAATTTTGTATCCTGAGACTTCGCTGAAGTTGATTATCAGTTTAAGGACTTTTGGGGCTGAGATGGTAGGCTTTTCTAAATATAAAATCATGTTATCTGAAAACAGAGATAATTTGACTTCCTCTCTTCCTATTTGAATATACTTTCTTTCTTTTTCTTGCCTGATTGCTCTGGTCTGAACTTCCAATATTACGCTGAATAGGAGTAGTGAGAGAGGGCAGCCTTTCTTATACCGTTTTCAAAGGGAATGCTTCCAGATTTTGCCCATTCAATGTGATACTGGCTGTGGGTTTGTCATAAATAGCTCTTATTATTTTGAGGTATGTTCTACCAATACCTAGTTTGTTAGGAGTTTTTAACATGAAGCGATGTTGAATTTTATCAAAGGCCTTTTCTGCATCTACTGAGATAATCATGCAGTTTTTGTCTTTGGTTGGTTCTGTTTGCGTGATGGATTATGTTTATTGATTTGCGTAAGTTGAACCAGCCTTGCATCCCAGCGATGTAGCTGACTTGCTGGTGGTGGATAAGCTTTTTGATGTACTGCTGGATTCAGTTTACCAGTATTTTATTGAGGATTTTCACATCAGTGTTCATCAGGGATATTGGCCTGAAGTTTTCTTTTTTTGTTGTGTCTCTTCCTGGTTTTGGTATCGAGATGATGCTGGCTTCATAAAGTGAGTTAGGAAGCAGTCCCTTCTATTCAATTGTTTGGAAGAGTTTCAGAAGGAATGTACCAGTTCCTCTTTGTATTTCTAGTAGAATTCAGCTGTAAATCTGTCTGGTCCTGGGCTTTTTTTTGGTTGGCAGGCTATTAATTACTGCCTCAATTTCTGAACTTGTTACTGGTCTATTCAGGGATTTGACATCTTCCTGGTTAATCTTGGGAGGGTATATGTGTCCAGTAATTTATCAATGTCTTCTAGATTTTCTAGCTTATTTGCATAAAGGTATTTATAGTATTCACTAATGATATTTTGTATTTCTGTGGGGTCAGTGGTGATATCCCCTTTGTCATTTTTTATTGTGTCTATTTGATTCTTCTCTCTTCTTTATTAGTCTAGCCAGTGATCTATCTATATTGTTAATTTTTTCAAAAAATCAGCTCCTGGATTCAATGATTTTTTGGAAGGTTTTTCATGTCTCTATCTCCTTCAATTCTTCTCTGATCTTAGTTATTTCTTGTCTTCTGCTAGCTTTTGGATTTGTTTATTCTTGGCTCTCTAGCTCTTTTAACTGTGGTGTTAGGGTGTCGATTTTAGATCTTTTCTGCTTTCTCCTGTGGGCATTTAGTGCTATAAATTTTCCTCTTAGCACTGCTTTAGCTGTGTCCCAGAGATTCTGGTATGCTGTCTCTCTGTTCTCATTGGTTTCAAAGAACTTCTTTATTTCTGCCTTAATTTCGTTGTTTACCCAGGAGTCATCCAGGAGCAGGTTGTTCCATTTCCATGTAATTGTGTAGTTTTCAGTGAATTTCTTAATTTTCAGTTCTAATTTGACTGCACTGTGGCCTGAGAGACTGTTATGATATGATTTCAGTTCTTCTGCCTTTGCTGAGGAGTGTTTTACTTCCAATTATGTGGCTGATTTCAGAATAAGTGCCACATGGCACCGAGAAGAATGTTTATTCTGTTGATTTGGGGTAGAGAGTTCTGTAGACATCTACTAGGTCGACTTCACCCAGAGCTGAATACAAGTCCTGAAGATCCTTGTTAATTTTCTGTCTCATAGACCTAATACTGACAGTAGGGTGTTAAAGTCTTCCACTATTATTGTGTGGGAGTCTAAGTCTCTTTGTAGGTCTCCATTAACTTGTTTTATGAATCTGGGTGCTCTTGTTTTGGGCACATATATATTTAGAATAGTTAGCTCTTCTTGTTGAATTGTTCCCTTTACCATTATTTAATGCCCTTGTCTTTTTGGATCTTTGCTGGTTTAAAATCTGCTTTGTCAGAGACTAGGATTGCAATCCTTGCTTTTCTTACTTTCCATTTGCTTGGTAAATTTTCCTCCATCCCTTTATTTTGAGATGGTGTGTGTCTTTGCACATGAGATGAGTCTCCTGAATACAGCACACCAATGGGTCTTGACCTTTTATCCAGTTTCCCAGTCAGTGTCTTTTAATTGGGGTCTTAGCCCATTTACATTTAAGGTTAGTATTGTTAATATGTGAATTTGATCCTGTCATCATGTTATTTGGTTATTTTGCACACTAGTTGATTTTGATTCTTCATAGTTTCATTGGTCTTTTTGATGTGGTTACTTTTTTGATGTGCAGTGGCTGGTACCAGTTTTTCCTTTCCATATTTAGTGCTTTCTTCAGGAGCTCTTGTAAGGCAGGACTGGTGGTGACAAAATCCCTCAGCATTTGCTTGTCTGTAAAGAATTTTATTTCTCCTTCACTTATGAAGCTTAGTTTGGTTGGATATTAAATTCTGGGTTGAAAATTCTTTCCTTTATGAAGGTTGAATATTGGCCCCCAATCTCTTCTGGCTTTTGGAGTTTCTGCTGAGAGGTCTGCTGATGGTCTGATGGGCTTCCCTTTGTAGGTGACCTGGCCTTTTCTCTCTGGCTGCCCTTAACAGTTTTTCCTTCATTTCAACCTTGGAGAATCTGATGATTATGTGCTTTGGGGATGATCTTCTCATGGATCATCTTAATGGTGTTTTCTGCATTTCCTGAATTTGTATGTTGACCTGTTTTGCTAGGTTGGGTAAGTTCTCCTGGATAATATTTTAAAGTGTGTTTTCTAGCTTGTTTCCATTCTCCCTGTTTCCTTCTTATACTCCAACAGTAGGTTCAGTCTTTTTAGGAAGTCGCATATTTCTTGGAGGCTTTGTTCATTTCTTTTAATTCTTATTTCTCTAGTCTTGTCTGCATGTCTTATTTCAGCAAGGTGGTCTTCAAACTCTGATATCCTTTCTTCTGCTTGGTCGATTCAGCTACTGATACTTGTGTATGCTTCATGAAGTTCTTGTACTGTGTTTTTTCAGCTCCTAAGGTTGTTTATGTTCCTCTCTCAATTGGTTATTCTAGTCAGCAATTCATCTAACCTTTTATCAAGGTTCTTAGCTTCTTTGCATTGGGCTAGAACATGCTCCTTTAGTTCAGCATAGTTTTTTATTACCCATCTTCTGAAGCCTACTTCTGTCATTTCATCCATCTGATCCTCCATACTTGATCTTTCACCCCAAATTCTTCTCCATGGTCCATCACAGGACAATTTTATTAGGTCTTTCATTTTTGTGGACAGCAAGGGATTTATCAGATCATTTGAATCATGCAGTTCTCAGCAGGACGCCAATATTCTGAATTCTTCCATTTGCCCTCACCACCTCAGGAGTTTTGGTACCCTTGGGCAATGTGTGTGAGACCAGGCTTTTCTTAGTACTAGGGGAGAGGGAATATGTGGTAAAGGATAGGTGGGAAGGAAGAATTAGCAGGAAGCTGAGAAGTAGAGAGTTATTCACTTAAAACTAAGTTGTCCCAATCCTGCTGGACAAGTTTTCACCAGTGTTCTTGGTTTATGAGTTCTCCAACTTGAAGATCCCTGAGACTGGTACTTAGTGCCTACCCTAAGGATAATCACATTTAAAAAACACATCAAAATTTGTTTTAATATGTTCATATAACTCTCTAGATTGTGTGAGGAGTTCTTGAAAGTAAGCCTAATTATTCCAATGTATAAATAATAAGATACAACCCTATTTCTAAACCACTGGCCAAATCCCTCAATAGTATTAATGTTATTTAAAAACAATTTGAATTGTAAATGTACATGATCTAATTTGAACATTCTTTGGAGCATGTTTAAATCTTCTGCCTTTATGTTGATTTAAAACATTTGTTTTTATAAACCAAAGTAAAGTAGACTTTCAAGTGAAAACAGCATTTTGCTAATAAAATAAAATCTGGAAACATACAAAAAATAATGTCCAAATGTCTACTTCATAATGTAAAACCTGAAAATATCTATTGGAGAAATTATATACAATAATCACACCCACCTTCCACCACATACACAAAAGACATTTCATACAGACTGCAGTACACTGATTGTCTTTCATGAACTAAAAGGTCAAACTTGTTTCATTTTTTCTTCTGTAGGTTCTAAGAAGTGAAAAATGACAAAATATGCCTAGACATTCTTGTAAACAAAAAATACAATTCTAAGGCCCTCCATTATCTGGATGGACCCCTCCTCTCAGCCAAGGGCATTCCAAAATTAATCTGCAAAACTAGCTCAGGACATGATGGTTAGGGGAAGCCAGACAGGACTCACTCTGCCCTCCTCCCTTTTGGAATTACTGATAGAACAAACTGTTCAAGTCTGATAAGAAACATTTACAGTCTATTCTCTCTGAAGCCTGCTACCTGGAGGCTTCATCTGCATGATAAAACCTTGGTCCCCACAACCCCTTATCATAACCCAGACATTCCTTTGTATTGGTAATAACTCTTTCAACCAGCATAACACTTTCAATCAGAAAATCTCTGAATCCATGGATGACTTGGAAGCCCCTCTGCTTCCACTGTCCTACCTTTCCAGATGGAAGCAATGTACATCTTGCATGTATTGATGTCTCATGTCTCCCTAAAATGCATAAAACCAAGCTGTACCCCAACCACCCTGGGCACATGCTCTCAGGATCTCCTGAGGGCTGCATCACAGGCCACCAGTTACGCATATTTGTCTCAGAATAAATCTATTCAAATATTATCCCAGGGTTTGACTCTTTTCATCAATATTTTCTAACTGTGGTCACACAGAAAAATAACTATTTTAGCTCCACTCATTCATCCTTGAAAATTATCTTCCACAAAGCAAAATGCTACATACTGAATGCGAAGTGTTTGGCTAAGAGCAAAATCTGTCTCAACCATCAACTCCTTAATCCTTTGAGGTATACTGTTCCTTCTTACGCACATATATTTTTTGTTGATTTTGACCTATTTCTTTTTTTTTTTTTTTTAAGATGGAGTCTCACTTTATCATCCAGGGTGGAGGGCAGTGGTGAGATCTTGATCACGACAACCTCTGTCTTATTTTACTGTCTTGCCCACACTACTTCATGTACCTCAGAGTTCCTTTCCACTTCCTACAGGATCCTTACTGTCTTACAGCAGAGCATTTTTTTGAAGTCTTTCCACAAATTAAATACAATCTTTCTGCCTTCTGGACTCCTGTCTTATTTTCTACACCTCTTTTGGGGAACCTATAACTTTTTACCTAGCATTTTCTTTACCTGTGGGCACACATGAGTATTTCTAGTGACAGAGGCTCTTCTTGACTTAGCTCTACAGAGCTTCTCTGAATTCTCTTCTCACCTTGGCCCTGACTTTTGGGCTTCCGTATGTTAGTGTCTGCTTAGTTCAGTTTTAGCAAGAGTCCTACTGGATCAGCTCAATGAAAATCCCACACCCTACTGTTAGATCAAATTCCCTATCTCTCACCCAGCCTCTCTTATCAACCTGACCTGATCTTTTCTAGTCAGTTTACTACTGGATCAGCTTAATGAAAATCCCACACCCCTACTGTTAGATCAAATTCCTTATCTCTCACCCAGCCCCCCTTATCAACCTGACCTGATCTTTTCTAGTCAGTTTACTACTGGATCAGCTTAATGAAAATCCCACACCCTACTGTTAGATCAAATTCC
>PVKP010029304.1:0-29169 GCA_004027715.1 Plecturocebus donacophilus
GGGGTTGGAGGGTATGATGTGGGGGTTGGAAGGTATGATACAGGAGTTGGAGGCTATGATACGGGGTTGGAGGGTATGATATGGGGTTGAGGAGTCAAGAAGCCATCTCTCCTGGGTAGGACCCTATTGGGGTCCCCACAGTGGTCTGCCAGAGCCCTGAAGAGTAATCAGGCACCTGGCCCCCCGGGAAGAACTGTGCTTTGGTCTCTGGGCAGCACTCCCTCCTACTCCTGGGAGTTGCTCCTCGTCCAGGACTTTCCTTCCTCTGAGATTTCTCATGCTGGCCACTGCAGCCCAGGGATAGTGTACATCCAGCAGGCCTCAACTTGTGAAACATGATCCCTCCTCCCTCTTCTCTAAAATAAAATCTGACTTCCCTTAGCCTACTCTCAACTAGCTGGGCTAGAGGCATTGATCTGACAGTGAAATTCACACTACAGTGTAAATGACTGACCAAGAAGGGGCTTGGTGAGGTAATGCTTTAGCAGAAGGCATGAGTCTCAGTTCGTGAAAATTCTCTTGGCAGGCGAAGAGAAAAAGGTAACTTTTTTTTCCTTGCCTATAAGTAAAAACCCATTTTACTTGAGGTGGCCCTTCCAGAAAGTTCTTATAGGCCACTAGCAATTGTAGGAGAGGCAAATGCCACTTAAAGGAAGTGCCAACAAAATGTTTAGGGTGAGGCAGAGACCCACCTACCACACTGAGGAGGGTTGCTTTCCTGGGGCAAGGGGTCCTGTGGCTGGGAGGACCCTGGAGGACTCTGGAAGACTAATGGGGGCCTTGGTGACAGAGGGAGGCCCAGAGTCCTGTCCTCGGCCACAGTGACTCCTCTTCCAGTGCTACCACTCTTCTGCCTAATCCAGGCAGCACCCCCTAGGAAGCAACAGAAGCCTCCCCCAACATACTCCCTGCACACGGGGGCTCACAAGACCCTGAGGGTCCCTAGGGAGACAGGCACAGTCTCCTGCTTCCCATTAGACAGGATCTGCCTTTTCTGGGCTTGCATGTGGGCTTGTAAAATAGTCCATGAGGTCCAGGGACTGGTAAGCCCGGGCCTGGAGATTGGGCCCGCACACCTTGTCACAGCCTCAGAGGTACTGTGCTGAGCTGGGGTGGCTGCCCCAGAGTCTCCTGAAGAGGCATGGATGAGCCACTTCCAGGGTACACCTCCCCATGTGCCCGGGGTGAGCCAGCTTCCGTTTAAAAGCCACAGTTTCTCTTTCTTCACCTGAAATTGGAAGACTTCTTTCACTCCCTGGGGTGTTAAGAGTGCCATGGCCCATGCATCTGGTTGCTAGGAGACCAAGCCAGGACTGACTCAGGGTTTCCGGAACCCTAGGGTTGGTCATGCCAGCTTTGTTAGGTCGTGAATGGTTTCTCCCAGGCTTCTTTCTTCCCAGCCCCTCCTGCGATGCTCTGGGCCTCATCACCTGCACCTGCTCAGGGACTGGAACCCCCTTGCCTCTCCCTCACAACCTGTTCTCCTTCAGGAAGTGAGCATCCTGAGACTTCTCCAAAACATGTACACAGGCAAACACATGCACACACAGACACACACGTACACACACGCACATGCATGCACACATACACGTGCACATACGCTTCCCCTCCTCCTCATCCACAGACAGATGTTTTGGAAAGGTGGATAATTATTCTTAACTCTTTTTGTAGAGACAGGGTCTCACTATGTTGCCCAGGCTGGTCCCAAACTCCTGACCTCAAGCCATCATTCTCCGCCCCTCAGAGTTCTGGATTACAGGCGTGAGCCACCACACCTGGAGGGCTGGACCTCATTCTTGACTCGTCACCTTCACTCCTTTCCAGCTGCCTTGAAGCTCTGCGAACTCTCCCTCCTAAACATTTATTGAGCCCATTCTCTTCTCTCCATCCCATTGCCACCCCAAGTAGAGTCCATTGCCATTTCTTGCCACCCCCACCCCCACCCCCACAACTACACCATCCATTCTCCATACTATTGCCAGAGGTAACTAAAACAATAAATCTAATTATAGACTGGGATCGACAAGAGTGCTCGCTAGGATGCCGCTGTGCGGCATCATGTTTTGGGAGGTGATTACACTGGCATATATACGTCTCACTTAAGATCTCTGAATTTTATTTTACATAAATTACACCTTCTCCCCTTTCTCTACACCCACAAATACATCTGTATGTGAAATTAGACTAGGTCAATTTCTTGCATCCAAACCTTCCGTGGCTGCTCAGTCATAAGCCCCAGAGCCTTCATGTGGCTGTCCAGCCTCAGGGGACCTGGACCCTTCTTTCTTTTCCAGCCCACACTGGCCTCACCCACTAGCCTTGGCTTCACCCACACTCCCTCCAGGATTTTGCCTGCTGTCCTCTCTCCCTAGAATGCTCTTTCCTCCCTTGATCTTCCTAGATAACTCTTTCTGGCTTTTCATGTCTCAGCTTAATCATTCCTTTCTCACGGAAACCTTTCCTGAGTCCCTGTAACATGCTCTTGTAGCACTAAATGCACCCACAGTAGCACTTTACATGTTGTAATTTTTCATTTCCTATAGATGATTGTTCTAATGCTGCTTTCTCCTAGATTGTAAGACAAGGAGGGCATTTTGTTTTATTTATGACTGTGTTATATACCACTGTAAATGCCTGGCACATAGTAGGCACAGTTGTGTGTTGCATGGCTGTGTTCATTTCTATCATGGCTCTCATGATATTGCATTTTGTGTATTGATTGAATAATGGCTTCCCCCTCTAGCCTGCTTGTCCTGCAAGGGCATAGACAATGTCTTAGTCACCTCTGGAGCCCTGGTACCCACTGCAGGCCTGAATGGTGGCTAGGACTCAGTACAAGTTTACTGGCAAATAATCAAAAGAGTCACAAAGTGATGTTGATGGCAAAAACTGGTTATGGACAGAGCTCACCTATGTTCGTGACTCATTTTGGCCACATCCAATGTTCTCTTGCTAAAGAAACATGGACATCCTCAAATCTCATCTGAGAGCCACATGAAAGCCGCATGACCTGGCAGGTTTGAGCTTCATGGCATCTGTGGTGCCTTTTCCCATTTATTGTGTGTGAGATGGTTATTTGGATCTCAGTTTACCCACATTAAAGGCCTCTTTGGTAATGAAAATGAAACAAAAACCTCACAGACTTATGAAACAACAGTGAAGAGTGTTTTTAGTTAGTAGATAATGATAGCTCTATTTCAAGAGCTTCAAATACATTATCTGTTTTAATGCTTGCAACAATTCTACAAGATAAATATAATTATTAACATTCCCATTTGATATATAATGAAACTGAGCATAGAGGGATTAAATACTTTGTGCAAAAATCACATGATCTTAACAATTGGCCATACTTTCAATGCTGCTGTAGGATTCAGGGGTTTTCCAGGTAGGGCCTGACATTTAGGCTTCTAGTTAGTGCTAAAGCAGTATTTACTTCACCGATTGCTTCAAGCTACAAGAATCACCTATACAATAGAGATTTTGATTACCTCGATTGCATGCAGATTTGACTGTTATTTTTTCCTTTTTATTCTCTGTCATCATCATCATGGTCAATATGGTTTTTATCATCTTTATTGCCATCATCCTTGAGCCCCTGCTAAGACATGAGCTTGGATGCCTGAAATATAAAAAGGTATATGGTACAGTCACATTATCTAAAAGTATTCCACCTGAAAGGGAACACATAGATCCTTTTGCCAAAACCCTTGACTTTTCCAGAAACAGAATGAGGTTCAGAGAAGCAAAGGGGTCATCCGTAGTCAGATATCAAAGTCAGGATTCGAACTGAAGCCTCTGATCTGATATTAATGCTGCTTCATCTGCACCATGTTACCTGCCTGTGATGGTCAGTTTTATGTGTCAATTTGACTAGGCTGTAGTACCTAGGAATTTAATTACACATGAGTCAAGATGTTGCTGTGAAGGTATTTTACAGATGTGGTCAACTTCTATAATGGGTTGACTTTAAGGAGATTACTCACAATATTGTGAGTAAGGCTGCAGTCTTGAGGCAGAGATTTTTCTTTTTCAGGAAACCTCAACTTTCGTAAGGCCTCCAATCAGTTGAAAGGCTGACAAAAATTGAGGTTTCCTGAAAAAAAAAATTCTGCCTCAAAGGAAGCCTTAAAAAAATTGAGGTTTCCTGAAAAAGAAACATTTCTGCCTCAAGATTGTAGCATCAACTCCTGGCTGAGCTTCCAGCCTGCAAGCTTGCCCAACAGATTTTGGACTTGCCAGGCGATGTGATTATACAAGCCAATTCCTTAAAATAAATCTCCTAATTATCTATTATCTGTTATCTATCTATTTATCTACCACATACCTATCCATCATCTATCTGTCCACCTATCTATCATCTGTTGTCCATCTATCTACCTATCCATCACCTATCATCCATTTATATGTCTATTATCTATCCAGCATCTATTATCTATCTCAGTCTATTCATCTATCCATCAAATATCTATTAATGATCTATCAATAATCTATCATCTATCCATCAATTAACTACTATCTAGCAATCATCTATCTATCATCTCTTTCTATGATCTATCTATCCATCCCACTAGGCTTGCTTCTGTCGAGAACCCTAGTTGATAACACTGCTGTAAGGGACTTACATGGCACAAGTAACTTTTTGTTTGCACATATACAATATATTTAAATTTAAAGGAAATGCCTAAAATAAAATATCCCAAAAAACTATTTCTACCTACTAAAAATGACCAAAGAAAAGGTGGAAGCAGTCTAATAGGACAGTAGACAGATGAGCTGGGAGATGTCGGCTTATGGTATCAAGAGAACCTGGGTTTCTTCAGTGAAGATATAAAGAATGCTTATGTTCTCCAGTATTTATTCTCTTGTCTTACTAATGGACCCTGATATTTTGTGGAGGAGGGGAATGTACAGCAATAGGCTCAGCCAAAAGCTACATTCCTCAGTCTCTATTTTGGCTAGCAGTGGTCCTGTGATAAAATTTCTCCCAATATAAGCAGGACTTCTTAGGTAGACTGTCAGGAGAGAGTTTTAGGAAGAATATTCCCAGCTGAGACACACATTTTTGCTTTTTTTCTCCTTCTCTTACTACCTAGGACATGAACACCATGCTAAGGCCTCAGCAAACATTTAGGACCATAAGGGAAAAGACCAATCTAATCAGAAGGACTTGACCTTGACATGATGGGACACTGAGCCAATACCAGAAGTGACTACGTCTGGACTTCTCATTAGGTGACAGAAACAAACCCTTTCATGTTTAAGCCACCACAATTAAGTAGTGGTACTCATAGCTCTAGGAGCTGCTAACTTATGGTGACTATGGTACCAGAAGTGGGGTGCCATAAGTAAAAGAAGCTAATATTTGACAGTGACTGAATAAAGAAGGTAGGTAGGGAGATATTAATGTATCAGTCAGTACAGACTGAAAGCTAGTGGCCTTGTGATGCATTTGAAAATATTTTTAAAAACTATATCACCTGCTGTGCCTTGGATCATGTATCACACACTAACCAAAGCTGTGGCATCATAGAATATGGTAGGCAGAATACAGATTTTTGTTCAGAAAGAGAGAAATGAATTCAAACTAGGGTGGGAGAGTCCGCAAGCGGAAATTGATAGAAATACAGCTTTTCTTTCCTTTTTTCTTTTTCTTTTTGTTTTTGGAGATAAGGTCTTGCTCTGTTGTGCAGGATAGAGTGTAGTAGTGTAATTATTTCTCACTGCAGCCTGAACCTCCTGGGCTCAAGCAGTCCTCCTGCGTCAGCCTTCCATGTAGCTGGGACCACACAAGCATGACACCAACCCTGGCTAATATTTTTAAATTTTCTGTGTTTTGGTTCTTTTTTTATTTTTTATAGAGATGAGGTCTCACTTTGTTGCCTAGGCTGGTCTGGAGCTCCTGGGCTCAGGTGATCCTTCTACTTCACCTTCGCAAAGTGTTGGGATTATAGGCGTGAGTCCCCATGCCTGGCCAAATACTGCTTTTCTAGAAGACGCATCCTCTACCTGTGATCTGTGATCTACATTGACTGAGATTACTGCACTTTTTGTGGTTCATGTATTTATTTAAGATGATTTTTTAAAATTGTGACAAACATAGCATAAAATGTACCATTTAAACCATTTTACGTGTACAGTATTACAGCATTAAATACATTCACATTGTTGTGAATTTCACATTGTTGACTACTCCAGGGACCTCATGTAAGTGAGAACTCACGCATCATGCAGCATTTGTCCTTTTGTGACTGGCTTATTTCACTTAGTATAATGTCTTCAAGGTTCATCTGTGCTGTGGCATGTGTCAGAATTGTCTTTAAAGGTTGAATGATACTCCATTGTATGTATTTGCCTTCTGTTTATCTACTTCTCCATCATTGTACACTTGGGCTGCTTTCATCTTTTAGCTACTGTGCATAAGCTGCTATGAACCTAAGTGTACAGATGAGAACACTACAATTTGGAGTGCTGCGGGATCAACATAACCCAACTGCTTCTATACCCCAGATTAAACAATGTATAAGTAGTGATTTCAAAATGGCAGCCACACTTGGATAAGTGAGCTATCTCATTAGACAAAGCAGTGGTCTCCCAGCAAAGACAGGCTTTAACTTTCCAGCTGGAGCTTATTGGTTTAGAAATTACCTGTAGTCGGTAGCTATATTTTAAGTGCTAGGGAATGGGAGCCTGCACAGTGGCTGTGGCCAATAAGTAAAAGACAAGCAGCTTCAGCCCTAAAAGTTATGCCTGGATAAGATACTTGATTCCATGTGTGACTTGCATGAAATCAACTGGAAGCAGTCACAACTAAAGTGAACTAACTTTTGAGAGAACCACATAACTATAGAAAGCCCAACCTGACCTGCAACATTCTTCAACTCTTAAATCTCTGAAGACCTTGAAACCCAAATAAATAAGAGGTAGGCTTTAAATGCTGTGCATTTATAAAGAAGGTTATCCTCCCAGACACTCTTCTGAGACAAAACTAGGAAGACCAAGTGAGCTTTATAATAGACCAAGAGGAGCCTTCCAGAGAGAAAGCAGTGGAGGACTAATGCTTAAGAGAGATTCACCAGGAAGCTGGAACAAAATTGGCCAGATTGGTTTTAACCAAAGAATATAATCTATTGCCAAGACAGAGATCCCTCATTATTTCTGTTCAAGAGTATTTGATGGATGTCATGGCCCAATGACTGCTTAGTGTTTCCTATTAATCTCTCTCCCTCCCTCTCTCCCTCCCTCCCTCTCTTGTGAAATGGAGTCTGGCTCTGTCAGTCAGACTGCAGTGCAATGGCACAATATCCATTCACTGCAACCTCTGCCTCTCAGGTTCAAGCGATTCTCCTGCCTCATACTCCCGAGTAGCTGGGATTACAGTCACCTACCTCCACGCCTGGCTAATTATTGTATTTTTAGTAGAGATGGGGTTTCACCCTGTTGGCCAGGCTGGTCTTGAACGCCTGACCTCAGTTGATCTGCTTTCCTTGGCCTCCCAAAGTGCTGGGATTACAGGCGTGAGCCACCGTGCCTGACCAGTTCTCTTTTCTTGAAGGAAGTTTTTACTACAGTTCCCTTCCTTTTCTGCCATTGCACATGGGTTATGCT
Organism: Plecturocebus donacophilus; assembly: GCA_004027715.1. Classification (NCBI taxonomy): domain Eukaryota; kingdom Metazoa; phylum Chordata; class Mammalia; order Primates; family Pitheciidae; genus Plecturocebus; species Plecturocebus donacophilus. The sequence goes on from PVKP010029304.1 coordinate 7,609, forward strand.
AGGGACAGACTCTTCGAATTTGACTTTTTAGAACTCACAAGGACCACATCTAGACTTGATAGACAGAAGAGCCTTCCCAGAGAGCCGGTCTGTCCCTTAGCCGAAGGGTCAAGTGTAGGTGAATATTGAAAGGATGTTTATGGCTGAAGGGGCACTCCAGAGGGTGGATTGCGGCAGACGCTGCTTGTGATCTGACCAGTATCATTCTCTTCTAGTCCTTTTAGAAGAGAATTTCCATTTTGTTGGGGCACCGGCAGCAATGTATGCTGTTTCTAAAAAAACGACATTTCAGTGCCTCCCTTGCAGATTGGACTAGTCATGTGACATGATCCTTGACAGCTTTTCTGGGCTTTTGAAAGCCCATTTACCCTTTATCCCTTTCTTTCCTCCAGCAGAGATTGCAGGGATGATTGCTGGAGCTCTGGCAATTATGTTGCAAGCACCCAAATGAGCATCCCATCCCGGGGTCCCTGGTGAGAGCCAAGGCTTGCTGCTCTGGTCACTGACTCCTAACTCTTGGACTTTTTGTGACTTATGAGAAGGAAACACCCACATTTGGGTTAAGCCACTGTTGCTTGGGCTTAGAGTTCCACATAGCTGCACTAGGTGCTATAGGCTTCAATTGCTGAGGCTCAAGTTGGGTCAAATGAGGTTGTGAGGAGGACAAGGCAGTGAGGGGATCTTGCTCACAGAAGTCAAGTGATCTGCCAGAGCCAGGAAGTGGGGGCGTTGAGGTCTCAGGATATCTTCTTTTGTCACCCATGTGAGCTGCACCTCCTACTTCCTCTCGGGTCCCTGAGAAAGGGACAGTCAGGCTGTCATCTTGGGAGACTTTTCCAGGACTGGGGGAGGGTGGGAGCACGGGGATGAGGGCTGGGAATCCTTCTCAGTAACATAAAAGGAACTTCATCAAGGATAAATCATTGTGATGAAAGGCGACACTTTCTCAGAACACCAATTTAGGCTTGTGAGCTTACAGCCCCTTAGGTCGGCAACCTTCATTTCCCCGGGGAAGGAGCAGCCAGAACACAGACCTTGCTCCCAGGTTACCCTAAGCTCAGGTTCCTGGAGGTGGCTGGGGGAAGGCAAATAGTCCAGAAAGGCCATTTTCAGGACACAGGCAGCCTAAGCGTGCTTCAAAGCAGTCGTTCATTCAATTATTCACTCAACAAATGTTTGTTGAGCTCTTAGCAGAAAGTACGCTGTGAAGAGCATGAGATACAGAGTTGGCCTGTGAGAGGTTATATGGCACTGCCCTGACTTCCGGCACTGCGTGGTATGGTCTGCTTTGCTTAATCCCTGCTGCTGGGCTTTCCATGTCTCGGGCAGGCTCCTCCTCATGCATCTGTGCCTTTTTTTCTGCCCAGAAGGCTCGTGCCTGCTTGGCCAGCTCACTTTGGCCAGGCCTTCATCCAGTGTCACATCCTCAGATTGCAACCTTTGACCACACATCTGCGACAGCACCCCCCTGCTCTCACTCACCCCACCCAGCTTCATCTTACTCCCCAGCATTTTACCCCTTGCCCTGGCCTGGTTTACTAGGCATCTGTCTCCCCAACTAGGATATTACTTAAGAGAGCAGGGGCCCGACTTTGCTCCCTGCTGGGACCTGTGCCCAGAGAAGTGTCTGGCATGGAATTGACCCTTCCGATGTATTTGTTGAATGAAGCACCAGAGCATCCAGAGGCTCCCAGGACAGTAGAGGAGCAGACCATGTCACCAGCCTGCAGCCAGAATGTGAAGACAGAACCCTCAGGGGACTGGGAGGGAGAGGCAGGCCCTGACCCAGATGCTGCCGCTGGCTGCAAAAGGTGACTGTGCACAGGAGACAGAGCAGGACTAACTCGGGCCCGAGGGTCCAGGAGAGAGAGAGGGGATGAGATGCCTGGAGGCGAGGAAGTGGGAGGGTGACGGGACCATTGTGAGGTGGGCAAAGAGGTGGGCAGTAGGGGGAGGTTGAGAAGAGTCATCCCCAGCACCAGCCTCCCTTTGTGTGGGAAAGTGCAATGTGGAAGTGAGCTTTAGAGCTGGGGCATGCCCCCTGGGGAGAGTCTTTTGTTTTTAATAGTTTCTTTTTAATGGCTTGTTTTAATAGCTTTGGTGTTTAGTTTGTTTTTAATAGCCGCTTTGGTTGTAGAAGCCTGGCTGTGGGCGATTCCTGGAGCCAGTGCTGTCTCGGGCTCTCTTCGCAAGAAGGGGCGAGGCTTCAATATCTGGACAAAAGTAGCTTCTCCAGCCAGGAAGGAGGTAGAGAAGTCGCAGAGACAGCCAGCACCCTCTGCCATAGTAGCATCGACCTTCTGCCTGGGGATAAGGAAACGCTGGCTGGAAAAGAGATGACGCAGGACACTAGGAGGGCAGGAGAGGTGAGGGGTTAGGGCTCTCAGTGAAGAGGTCGGAGGTGAGACCCAAGTGGAGGTGGTAGGAGGTTCCAGGGGAGATGCCAGGACACTCCTCTATGGAAGGAGGGTTGAGCCTGAGGGCTTGGTGTGCAGGGCTGCGTACAGGTCATCCCCAGAGGTCCTCCCTTGCAGGGCTGTGAGCTAACCCCAGCTGCCTTTCCTAACCCCAATAGATGATAGACGAGAAATTTGGTGGCAGTAAACCAGACTTGCGTCTAACTAGGTAAAATAATTAACCCCCAAATGCCCCCATGGATCTGCGGAGGGCTGCCAGGTTCCCTGTCCAGTGAGATGGTGCTGGAGCCTGTTTACCTGAATCTCTGAAAAGAGAGAGACCTCAGTTTGATTTTCACTTTACAAAGGAGAGCAGAGGCCGGGCCCGGTGGTTCACATCTGTAATCCGAGCATGTCAGGAGGCGGAGGCCTGCGGATCACACGGTCAGGAGATCAAGACCATCCTCGCCAACATGGTGAAACCCTATCTCTATTAAAAATACAAAAATTAGCAGGGTGTGGTGGCATGCGCCTGTAATCCCAGCTACTCGGGAGGCTGGGGCAGGAGAATTGCTTGAACCAGGGAAAGATTCCGGTGAGCTGAGATCGTGCCACTGCACTCCAGCCTGGCCACAGAGTGAGATTCTGTCTCAGTAAACAAAACAAAACAAAACAAAAACAAAAAAGAGAGCAGAGATGATGTAATTGCAGAGGTAGGGGCAGGGGTGGTTTGGAAGTGCATATGTAGGGAACAGGGCACCAGTGATTCCAAGAGTGGCCCTGGTACTCAGACCCACATGGAAACTTAATTTTTTCAAAGCCTGTCCTCTTTACGCCGGGAAAGGTGGCACACTGGCTAGACGAGTTCTGGTCGAGCCTGTCCTAGAGGGGAGGTTGTGACTGGGAGCTCAGAGGCTGGGGAGGGATGGCCTGAAGCAGCTTTGGAAAACAGGGATCAATCCTGGGAGCCTGAGAGGTGAAAGAAGAATTGGAGACCCCAGAACCTCAGCTCACGGGAGCGCTGCTTGTTTATTTGGTATCTCCTGTGCCCAGAACAGTGTTAGGCACATAATCAAAAACCAGATCCATATTTGTTGAATTCATGAAAGATAGAAGCTCCTGATGGTAGTAATGTGACCAGCAGCAGACCTAGGGGTTTACCAGTTTACCATTGGTAGGGCACTTCGGAAATGAGCCCAGGTTCTCGAGTCCACTGTTATCTGTGGTTTCGTTGAAAGGGGAAAGCTGAGCTGCTGGGGACTGTGGGAGCCACACAGAGAGGATGAAAAGCCTAGAGGACAGGGCCCTGAGTGTGTGAATTCATGTATACGAGGGGGGAATCATGTCCTCCCAAACTTACATGTCGGAATCCTAACCTCTCGTTCCTCAGAATATAACTGTATTTGGAGAAAGAGTCTTTAACGAGGTAAATAAGGCAAAATGAGGTCGTATTGGAAGGGCCCTAATCCCATAGGACTGATGTCCTTACAAAGAGATGAGATTAGTAAACAGACACTCATAGAGGGGCAGCCACGTGAGGACGCAGGGAGAAGTTGGCCATCTACAGGCCAGGAGCAAGGTCCCAGGGGAAACCAGCCCTGCTGACACCCTAAACTCGGACTTGCAGACCCCAGAACTGTGAGGAAATACATTTCTCTTATCTCAGTGCGCGGTCTGGGGTCCTGTGTTATGACAGCTGAAGCAGACTACAGTGTGGGCGCCAACCTTGCATGGGTGGGGCAAGGCCGGTGGCTCAATCCAAAGAAAGGGAAAGACATGATAGCCCCCAGGACAGAGAAGAGCTTCTCCAACAATGATGGGGAAGGAAGAACCTATTCATTAGGTTTAAAAATGTTGAATCTATTGTTGGTCAGTACTTACAAGAATACAATAAAAGGAATGATTATAAAACGTATTAGGCACACAAAATATGAGCCAAGTGTTCTTGCACTTGGATATCACCACAAAGTCAAATTGCTCTACATTTCTAAAAATGTACCCACCATGTCTGTCCTTATTTCACTTTGTGTAGGTAACAAACTGCCCAGAACTCACTGCTAGCTGCAATTCCTTTTAGAAGCACTGCTCTAAGGCCCTGCCACTCATTCCAGGATTGGTCTGGCTTTAGAGATCAGACACCTGGGGAGCTGTGTCCAGTGGGGAGCTCCGAGGGGTCCTGCCAGCCACGCCACCAGTGATGGCGTCCTGTAGAGCATGCTCATTCATGGCCTGGCTGCCTGCATCTGAGAGCCTTCTCAGCAATAAAGAGAAGAAAAATGAGCATCTTTCCCTCCCAGGAGTAAAGAGGGGTGCAGGGGGGGAGGAAAGAGAAGAATCCAGACGGTAACTAGAAGACAGAACTCGTAACCCAACCACAGCAGCCACCTCAGCTCTGCAATCAGGACTTGGTGAATTTTCTGTTGAAGTCAATCTGAGCTCACGTGACTGCAGAATGATGCTTGCTGTGGCGTCTGGGTAAAGGCAATCATGGAGCTGGAACTGTAACAAGACACAGAGCAACTTCTTTCAGGGACATTTGTGATTCCTCTGCAATTAGCAGAGGAACAACGTTAATAATAGCTTACCTCCTATTATACTGCCCACAGGTCTGTGGAGACAGTGACTTGGGGAAGCTGGTGAAGATTTCGAGTAGCAACTGTGAGGGCTGGACCTGACTAGGGAATGAGAGAAACTTTGAGGAAGAGCATCAAAGACTGGACCAGGGAATGAGAAAAACATTGAGGAAATGAATCAAAATCTCAGTTAATTCTGAGACAGTGAATCTGAAGTAACTTAAATCTACAGAAGTGAGCAAATTCTTCCGGAAGCTTCCAACTGGTCACAGTGGAGGAGAGGAGGGTAGGTCGTTGCATTGTTCTGCAAGAGAGTGGCTGAAGTGTGTTCCATGAGAATGGGGCTGAGCCGAGAGCCATTGTAGAGCCAGGAAGCAGGAGAAGGTACGGGGGCAGCATGGCTGAAAGGCTACCAGGCATTCTTGTGGTGAGAGCAGGAGAGGAGAGAGCTGGAGGGATAGGGGACTGTGGCCTGAGACTGAGCTCTTTGAGTTTAGGTTTCTAGAGCTGATCACATCTGGGCAACAAAGTCTGGAAAGTGGATGAGGAGTGAGTTGGTGAATTGGAGTGTGGATGGAGGGTGCTGAATTGAGGAGATTTGAGGCTAGGTTGTGGGCTGGGTGCCACACAGACATATGGGCATCAGGGAACAGTGGCAGTTCTGAAGTGGATGGGGAGATTCTGCATGCCCAGGTGCCAAACTCGTCATGTTGAGGGAGGAAGTCCATGAGGTCCAAGGATGACAGCAGCAAGGAGCTGCCGATGGGATCAGAACCTGACAGTGGGCATGCCCTTCGAAGGAAGGAGAGGCTATGCTGAAGTGTGAGAATGGGGGCCTGACAACAGCATTGGGAAAAACCAGCCCATCCTAGGACATCCTGGGGTGGCAGAGTTCCCCTGAGAACAGCTGAGGAAGTGACAGTCCAGAGGCTGCTGGTTCTTAGTGTGTAAATGCCTGGTGGCTGCATTTATACACCCAGTCCCAGGAATCAGGTTCCCATAACAAGCTGTGGCTCCTCCTCTCACCTTTTTAGGACCTGCGTTGTCCCATTCCTCTCGTGTCTTTAGTCTCTCCCCATCACTGGCCACTTCTGTCCCCAGGCAGGCACAGGCTGCCTCCTCTGGCTACCATCTTCTTTCTTTCCTGCCATGCATTGGCAAACTTTCCAAACAAAAGGTATGTAATTTCTGCCTCTATTTCCCTACCACCTTCTCACCTATAGTCTCTCTTCTGTCCTCTCTTCTCAACTGAACAGCTCTCTTGGAGGCCACCAGGGCACCCTGCACTGCCAAGAGCTGGTGCCATTTCCTTTTTACTCTCCTGGTATCTCAGCAGCCATGACTGGATTACCATTCCTTTACCCTGCAAACACGCTTAGGTTGTTTTCACACTGCTGTACCCTCTGCTTCTTGACTCTTCTTTCTCCATTCCCTTTCTGATGCTTCACTCTCTTGTATCTTCAATAAAATCCCTTCTTGGGGCTATGCTGTTCTCTCTACCCAAAGCACGGTGTAGTGATGAGACACATAGAGGCCAATGCCAAACTGCCTAGACCCAAATTCTGGTTCCGCCACAGACCAGCCAAATGACCTTGGGAAATTAGTTCTCATTTCCATGACTCGGTTTCCTCATATGGAAAGTGGTATGGTAGTAATACCTACCTCCTGGGGTTTTTGAAACTCTAGACAGTGGCTGCTATATGATAATTATGAAGCCTCCCTCCTTTGGGGCTCTCCCGTCTACCACTCTGGCTCCGTTTAAGGCACATTTTAAGTCTTTGTCAGATAGTCCCATGATACTAGTTTCATTTGGAGTGAATTCATGTTCTTATTGCTGATTCTCTTGACTGTCTCTTTACGTCATATTTGTCATGTGATTTTAAATGTTGGTTTCAGGCTCACCTAGACTAGGGGGTTTGCTTTTGTTCTGTTTTCTCTTCCTCCTCTGCCATCCTCCCTGGGTAATAGTTTTGCGGTGGCCCTCATGCAGTTCCCTAGTCAGAACCAAGTCTCCTAGTGACATTCTGGGAGTTCTTCTTTTGCAAATATATTGGGGGATATTCTAGACCCAGTCACCAGCCGTACGGCTGAGTCTTTTTGATCCCTCTTACTTATTACACCAATGGCTTCTTGTAAATGAAGCAATTTTAATAAGTTAGAATAAAGGTTGTCAAACCCAGTAGTTATCAGCTGAAGTCCTGATTCTTCATGCAGAGCCCAGAATATGAGTAGCACAAATATATTTCCAATAGTTTATGTGTGTGACACCAATGGCTTCCTATAAACCAGGATTTCTCAAGCTCATCACTGCTGACATTTGGGGCTGGGTAATTCTTCATCATGGAGGGGGTTGTTCTGTGTATTGCAGGGTGTTTAGCAGTGTCCCTGGCCTCTATCCACTGGATGTTAGTAGCACGCCCCCCTCCAGCTGAAACAACCAAAAATGTCTTCAGCCATTGCCATGTGTTCCCTGGGCAACCCCTACTCCACCAGCAGAGCTCCAGTATCATAAAGCCATGCCCCATGCAGGGTCACCATTCCCTTTTACAGCTTCTGTGTCTGAAAGGTATGGAGGAGCGCAGCCAGCCTGTGGTCTCAGCCCTACTCACTGCTTTGTGTTTTTCTTCTGATTTTGGGCAATACAGATGTTTGCCTTTTGGGGAGTATAGGGGGAAACCCTAGTTATATCTTTTTGTTGTTTCTTTGTTTCATTTGGTCTCTCATGGCTATGAAATTGGAGCAGAGGGTGTAAATTCATGCAGATATACTGCATCATCTGGATCCAAATGCCCTCTCCTTTTCATCCTTCAAGAATGGTGTCCTCCTTTCAGTCATGATAGTCTTTCTATTTTTGGAACATTTATAGTACTTACTGTCAGCAGCCGTCACTTGGCATGTTCTGCTTTCAGCCACTCAGAAGGGTTGTCAAATTCTAGTATTGGTATTTGACTTTAACTGGCTTATCTCTTGCGGCTACAGTCTGATGTTGGCTTTTCTGAGGTTTCTTTGCATATTCAGAAGTAGCTTAGGGGGCAGGTGGAATATAGTAGGTGTTTGGGAAACACTGAGTCATGAATCTCTTATTGATTGGTGCAAAGGCCTTTGAGGCTCAGGTTCCAAAGTTCTAGCTACCATCTTGCAGCTTTGAATCATTGAAGAAGGTTATCTGTAGTACAAAGTCTATTTGACCATGTAACTCACAAAATCAGAGATACTACATGTGGTCATTCTTAGAGATAAGGTAGCCCTGGGTCCTGATTGCCTGGGGACAATCCCAGTTTACTCCTGTCATCAGGTGGAATTGAGAGTGCCCTGTTTCACTCCCCAAAGTACCTTGGTTTAGCTGATAAAATATGAGGTAACCCCACTTCGAGGGCACTTAGTATACTCTACTTACTTTATAAATGTGGACATTGCACAAATTATATTTTCCCTTTACTTACAGTGTTTCCCCACATTCCCCTGGAGAAAAGAAGGTAGTGAAGTGTTTTATTGCTACTACGTGGTTATTCATGTATTCGGATAAACTGGCATTTACTGACTAGCAATAACTGCTGTACACTTGGCAGGTAGGTGCTCAATACATGTGAACCAAACATACGTCATCAGAAATGCCTTTACAGTACTTGTATTCTGTGCTTTGCATTAAGCATCTGGACTTCGGCTTATGACTGCTGTGTTTGACAATGTTTGTACTAACGGATTAAAATTACCTGGGGAAGCCGAGATTTCACCTACAGTGTGATCTGCCCCCCCGAGCCCACAGCCACACACATCTGGTCACTGGGACTAACCTGCTGTATCTATCAGCCAGAAGCAAGACTTAAGTACTTCATTTGTGGAATTGATCAGTTCAAGGTGGAGTACACATCACAAAATCTTTGCCTCTTGATGGTAACACACCCTGAGTCCCCATAATTTCCATAGACTGCTCTTTTACCTAGTTAATTTCCAGGAAGGAAACTGCCAGGCTGGAGGTCACAGTTTGTCCCCTGCCTCCAGGCAGCCCTGCACCTAAACATGTGTATTCTAAACAAACCAAAAACTAAAAAATGAATTTTCAGCCCTCTGAGAGAGTTGGTTTGTAAAGTCCAGGCTCCAGTGGTTCTCCGTAGGTGCTGCCAACTTAAAACCAAAGTGATCCCTGTTGTCTGAAAGGAAGAAGGAGGGCCGTCCGAGGGGAAGCTGCTGTCCGGCATTGGCAGAGAAAACAGCTAAGGATGGTTGACTTCTTGGCTGCCTCTTTTGGGCCTCCGTGTGCTGTCTCCTGTCCGATGCAGTGTCGTCATGTGTCTTTCTCTGCTTTCTTCCAGGAGATGGAAAACCGCCCCCCACCTTCCCACTGGTGTCCCCCACTCAGGACCTGGAGTTTCTGCCCAGTACCACAGTGGGCGGAACGCTCCCCCAATCCTGCAGGCTGGTCATGACCCCCCCAGATGGCTGGAACAGGGTGGGAGCCACTGGTTCTCAGAGGGCTCCCCTGCAAGCTCCCAGGCTGTTTTTAACAGTCTTGACAAGTGTACCCTTGGGCAGAGGGCCAGGGACAATCTGTGTAACCCACTAAGCTAATTATCCTCTCTGCAGACGGCCTCCTGCACTAATCCTCTTGAGTTTGCCATAATCCAGCTCCCTCTGGGGAGAGCGGCCAGGGTGGCAGGTCTCTGTGCAAATGGACCATCTGTTGGAGCTCAGGAGGCTGAGCTCCTGCCCAAGGGACTGGGGCCTCAGGCTCTCAGGCCAAGGAGAGTGGCCCCGAGGACAGCACGGAGGAGGGTGGCCAGCCCTGCGGCCCAGTAGGGCTGAGCCAGTGGCAGGGAAGGAGGCGGCTTCCACATCGGCCTGACTTTCCTCCGACAGACGTCCCCCTGAGGCTTAGGGGCTCAGGGGAGCTGAGCCATGCCCTTGTGCTCCCTGGAGAACGGTGAGTCAGTCAGCAGCTGCCTGTGTCTCGCAGGGTCAGCCAGACACCCGACGGGCAGAGAATCTTGGCTCTGGGAAGTCATAGCAAACGGGGAGGTGTTTCGGCCTGAGAGCCTGGGAGGGATGTCTCGAACAGGATGCTTGCAGTGAGGCAAGATCGGGTCTCTTCTGCAAGGCCTGCTGGGCCGTTTGGGAGATCATGTTCAAACAAAGCGCAGTGGAGTTTCAGGTTCCTGCTCATTGATTTACAGGATGTTAGTATCACAGCCTATCTGGTTGTCCCACCTGGACCTGGAGGGTGAGCAATGCAGTCGCTGGAGCCAGAGAGGGAGAAATCCCTCCCCAGGACCCTCTTGGGGCTCTTGGAGAGGAAGGAGAAGGGGGCCAGCTACCCCTTGACTCCTGCTGGGGTGGGAGAGGGTTCTGGGGAGGGGTCCAAGTTGCTTCTTAGAGGACCCAGACTTCAAGCAGTCTCTGAAGATCCAGGGCGAATAGAGTGACAAGGGAGAGGCACAGAGGGTCCCTATGAAAGAGGTCATTGAATTTTCTCTAGGCTGGTCATTGAATTTCCCTGGCATCCTGGGCCCATTTCTGCAAAAGAGACTGAGACCCAGACAGATGAAGTCATGGAAGGGCCACAGAATCAAACTGGAGCCTCTCTTTTCATGTTAATAACACCCCCGGCGGCTGGACAAGTGCCGATCTCCTGTCCGGTTTTCTGGTGGAGAAACTGAGGCTTAGGGGAGACAGAGGTTCCAACAGCAAGTGAGCAGAGATCCATGGTCCAGACTGGGCTCCTCAGACCAGGTCCAGCGTGACTGTGGCTGACTGTCCCTGTGCCTCAGCTCTGTACTTCCCCATGGGCCACGCCCCACAGCCCACTCATCCCCTGCCCCAGGCTCTCTCCCCAGCTGCTGCACAAGAAAGGGAAAAGGGACAAAGACACTGCCTTGGGGTGCACCTTGGAGGAGGTCCCAGTAGGGCACCAGGGCTCCCTCCCTCGGAGAGGTCCCCAGCCCAGAAACACATTTCAGATGGCGAAAACACACCTTCAAGTTGCGCATTCCACATCATTCTTTATTTACCCTCTTGGTTATATAAACATCTTCCAGAAATCCTCTTACAAATAATATTAACCTCAGACAGGCCTGCTGCTCTCCTCTAGTGGGTGGGGGAAACGAGAAGAGCTGGTCGCCATTTTTTGCACCTCTGTGCTTAATGTATATGTGTATATGTGTGCAGGTGTGCACGAGTGTGCATGTATGTACAGGTGTGTGTATGCACATGTGATGCATGTGTGGGAGATGTTTGTGCACACATGAATGTCCATGTGTGTACAGGTGTATGTATATGCATATGTGATGCCTGTGTGGGAGGTGTTTGTGTGGATATATGTGTGTGTGTGCACATGAGTGCACGTGTGTGTACAGTTGTGTGTGCACATGTGATGCATGTGGGGAGTGTTTGTGTTTATATGCATGGGTGGGTGTGCATGAGTGTGCATGATGCACGCACAAGTATATGCACACGTATGTGTGTATGCATGTGATGCATGTGTTGATGTATGTGGCTCTGTGTGTGTGTGTGTGTGTGTGTGTGTGTGTTGGAGTGAGACACCCAGTGTTATGGAAGGATCCGTGGACTTGCAGTCACAAAGTGACCCACGGTGCCTGGTGAAATGACACTCTGCTCCTCTGCTCCTGGGTTTTGATCTCTTAGGTGAAAATCAAAGGGGTTAGAGTCAACAAGCCTTTAGTTCCTTCCAGCTCGATGGCCTGTGCATGCAGTGTTCAACAGCTCTCTCACCTCCAAGTTAAATAACCCGTTCCTGCAACCTTTCCCTGTAAAACACATTTTCCGATCCTTTAATCATCTTGGTTACTTTCCTCTGAACTCCCTCCAAGAGACCTGTGTCATTGGATAAGTATGTCACATAAATTAGTCAGTAAATCAATCTGTCAACAATATCTCTTGAGCAACCACTCTGTGGCTTTCTGGAGGTGCCAGGCTGATACAATCCAACCATACAGGAACAAAAACAGTTTTCACCCTGCCTCAGACCAGGAGTTCATTTGTCCAACAGTGGCCTGAGGCACCCACTGGGATGTCATCGATCCCCAGAGACCTGAACCTTCCTCTGAAAATACCTTCGATAACATTAGCTGGGCACCTGCTCTATTCAGAGCTCTGCTAGGCACTGTGATAGTTACAAAAGTGAGTATGGTGACCTCCAGGGAGGGTAGGCATGGAGGCCGAGAGGAGATAGGGAAGCAGGGGGGATGTGGGCTCAGAGCGGGGAGCTGGCCACCCTCAGGCTGCAGACAGAACCTTGGTGTTCAGACATGGGCTGCTTTGAAAGGTTTTTTTTTTTTCCCCTTCAATACAGAAGGATGAATTGTAAAATGAAGTAACCAAAAGCATTTAGAAATTGGAGAAAACCAGGCTTTCACATTCAAAGGGTGATTTCACCACTCACTAGCTATGTGAACCTTGAGCAAGTCATTGAAGCTTTCTCAACCCTGGATTCTTTAAGATACTGTGGGGCTTATACCCAGCAGGAAGGAGTATTTGAGTTAGATGACTGCATTCATCCGGTGTCTGGTGAATAGCAGGAGATCTGCATAAATAATCCCCTTTCTCTCCAGAACACATGATGGATCAGTTTCTGAAGAGGTCCCCAACCCTTCTGGATGGATGGCTCTATTGTCAGCTGTACTATTAGCTGGGGCTTTAAGTTCTCTGAGTCCACTCTGTGACGTGTATCATATTGCTGTCCCTGCTTATTGATCCTAAAATAATTTCCTTCAACCCTGAAGGGTAGTCTTTTATTTATAGTGGTGTCATACGTGGCTTCATGATGGGAATGCATTCTGAGAAGTGTGTTGTTAGTTGTGTCATTGTTTTGTGCAAACATCATAGAGTGTACTTGCACAAGACTGAATGGTGTTGTCTACTACATACTCAGGTCCTATGCTGTAGCTTTCTGCTCCATGGCTACAAACCTGTACAGGATGGTACTATACTGAATTCTATAGGCAACTGCAGCACCATGTGAAGTATTTGTGTTTCTAAACATGGAAAAGAGATAGTGAAGATACAACATGAAAGATTTGGCAGGGCACAGTGGCTCAAGCCTGTAATCCCAGCACTTTGGGAGGCCGAGGTAGGCAGATCACAAGGTCAGGAGTTTGAGAGCAGCCTGACCAACATGGTGAAACCCGTCTCTACTGAAAATACAACGATAATAATAATAAGCCAGGTGTGGTGGTGTGCACTTCTAATCCCAGCCACTCAGGAGCCTGAGGCAGGAGAATTGCTTGAAACCGGGAGGCGGAGATTACAGTGAACCAAGATCACATCATTGCACTCCAGCCTACGTGACAGAGCAAGACTCCATCTCAAAAAAAAGAAAAAAAATTTAAAAAATGGCACACCTGTATAGGCAGCGCCATGATTATCTCATTGGGTCACGGTCGTCGGTGAGGTCTGTCATCGACAGCAGTGCTGTTGCATGGTGCCTGACTGTGTACTGTATGCCTTGGGATTTTACAGTCATGGAGCAACGGCTCTGAGCATAACTTTTATCTCTGTGGTTGGGATCCATGCTCTTTTTTTTAGCTTAGCATCAATTTGCTGTGCTAGAAAGAGCGCTTGGTCTTTGACCAAAGCCTCTGATATCCTGCTTCATCTGTCAAGGTCATTTTAGACAAACCACAGAGAAATCACTGCAGTGCTGCTCAGATGTCAGTGTGAGCAGAATCACCTGGAGGTTTTGGTAAAACACAGATTCCTGGACTCCACCCCCAGATAATTTGCATTTCTAAGATCCCAGGCCAGGCTAAGGCCGAAGGTCCAAGACTTAGACCGTGAGAACCTCTGGTATGAAAAGAACAGCCCTGGAGTTTAGCGGAGGTTGGTAGAATCAGTTGCCCCTTCTGAGCCTGCTTCCTGATTTATCAACCTTTACAGACTAGATCTCAAGGTAATAATTAGACAAATTATCCCAGAGCACCTTGCAAACCATAAAACGCATCACTATTAGCAGCTTAATGTTTCCTTTCAGCTTTCACTTGCTCACCTATAAAATGGGGATAATAATGGTAATTTTTATAAAGATTAAGTGACATAATCTACATAAAAGCACTTTGTGAAGTATAAAGAACTATGGAGTTGGACGGGTGTGGTTATGCCTGTAATCCCAGCACTTTGGGAGGCCGAGGAGGGCAGATCACCTGAGGTCAGGAGTTTGAGAACAGCCTGACCAATATGGCAAAACCTTGTCTGTACTAAAAATACAAAAAAATTAGCCGGTTGTAGTGCCATCCACCTGTAGTCCCAGCTACTCAGGAGGCTGAGGCACAAGAAGAATCACCTTAGATGGCAGAGGTTGGCAGTGAGCCAAGATTGCACCACCGTACTCCAGCCTAGGTGGCCGGGGGAGACTCTCCCTCAATTAAAAAGAAAAAAAAAAAAAGAACTACCGTGTCTTGCTCTTATGACTTCCTGAGCCTCAGTTTCCGCATCCCCAATGTGACAGAACGGCCAGTGGGTCCGTCCTGGGTGACATCCTCGGTCATGTGGCAGCTCATCATCATAGATGTGGGTAACGCAAGTTGGCATGTAACATCCTGGCTCATGCTGTTCTGTGTCTTGTTGGCCCCTTTAGTCAAAGCTGTTTTTGGGGGGACTGTATCCCGCTAGGATGCTTCTGCCTGCCAGAAACAAAATTCCCAGCTAAAAGTGGATTTAAGAATGTGGGGTTTGTTGTCCTGTCTAACAAGAAGTCCAGAGGCAGGGAAGTTTGGGTCTAATAAGTTCACTGGCTTTGTGAGTAGAGACTCTGGGATTCTCTTGGCTTTCTCCTCATGATCACACAGTGGCTGCAGCAGCACTGAGCATTCCATACACACATGACCATCCGCAGGAGCAGGAAGAGATAAGTCTCAAATTTGTGTCTCTTTTGATGGATGAAAACACTTTCTCAGAATCCTCTCATTGGCTAGGATTGGATCACGTGCCTCACAACGAGGGAATTGGGATTGCGTAATTGACTTAGGACAGCTCTTATTCAACCCCTGTGGCTGGGAGGGGCCTACCAACTCCAGGCCACCCAAACAGGCCTGTGGCAGCAAACGAGGTGGTGCAGGGGCGGCTGAAAACAAAGGAGGCAGCCAACAGCATCGGCCACATCCACTACCTCTTTCCAGCAAGAATCACGGGCATAAGGGAATTGCTTGCATATCTGTAATCCTGCGTGTTGTTCTGAAGCTGGAAGCACAGCCAGAAAGGGACCCCAGCACAATCTCCAGAAGCTTTTTAAAATTATTATTTTTTATTTTAAGAAGGAGTCTTATTCTGTCATCCAGGCTGGAGTGCAATGGCACACTCTCGGCTCACTGCAACCTCTACCTCCCAGGTTCGAGCAATTTTCCTGCCTCAGTTTCCCAAGTAGCTGTAGGATTACAGGTGCATGCCACCACAATAGCTAACCTTTTTGTATTTTTAGTAGAGACGAGGTTTTGTCATGTTGGCCAGGCTGGTCTAGAACTCCTGCTCTCAGGTGATCCACCTGCCTTGGCCTCTCAAAGTGCTAGAAGCACAGGCGTGAGCCACCGTACCTGGCCAGAAGCTTTTTAAATAGGTATTTGTGAGCCTTCCCAAGAGAACTCTGGGCTCTCTGGGATCCAGAGTCAGCAACCCACCATCGAGCTGCCTCCTGTCCTGGCTGGGGCAGGCCATAGGCTAGCGGGTCAGAGTAAGACCACAGCCAGCAGGACTCAGCTGGCCACGGATATTTCTCAGGCAAGGCCCTTGATCCTGAGGATTCACAAATGAAGACTGACGCGTTGCTATCATGTGCTGTGTTTTCTCCTAAATCTAACATAGTCCTAGTCCCTAGAGTAGGCTCCTGACAGCTGCCTGAGTGCTTAAGCAAGAAACTCTACTCCATGAGTACTAGAGTTTGGTCAGCAATTGAGGAAGAAGAGAATGAAGACGGATTTGAGAGTAGAATCGGTTTTGCTGGAAGAAAGTCATGTCTGTGGGTTGTTTGAATCTCACGTTTCGTCCTCTGTGAAAGCTTTGCAAATCCACTGGAGTGGTAGGTCCAGGAATTTTCTAAGGAAGGGAAAACCCCTATGAGGCTTTTATTCCACAGAGCAGGTTCCTGTCTGGGCTCAGGCTTGGCCCTGCAGCTCTGTACAAATGTAGAGCTGGGAGGGGAGGGCCTGCACCCTCACTCCTGGGCCCCTCCTGCCTGGGGAGCGGATGTCTTTGGCTCTGAAGCCTCCTCGCAGCTCCCATGAAGCATTGCGGGAAAGCTGAGGATGAGACCATCAGGGGCTTCTCCAGGGCTGGTGTGTGTAGGGTAGAGGAGGTTGAATGCTGGGAAGGGGGAGCATTGTGTCTGATTTCCCTGGGTGTATGGTGTCTGTCAACCAAAGTGATTTCCCAGCAAAAGAGATTTTTCTAAGTTCCCCATCAGGGTCCCCCACCCCCCACCCCGCAACTGAGTTTCACTCTTATTGCCCAGGCTGGAGTGCAGTGGCATGATCTCGGCTCACTGCAACCTCCATCTCCTGGGTTCAAGCAGTTCTCTTGCCTCAGCCTCCTGAGTAGCTGGGATTACAGGCACCTGCCACCACGCCTATCTATTTATATATGTATATATATTTTTAGTAGAGATGGGGTTTCATCATGTTGGCCAGGCTGATCTCAAACTCCTGACCTCAGGTGATCCACCCACCTCGGCCTCCCAAAGTGCTGGGATTACAGGTGTGAGCCATTGTGCCCAGCCCCCCCCGCCCGTCAGGGTCTTAAACCCATATAAGAGTCAGAGAATGGCAAAGCCAAATGGATCTTATTGCTTCTCAGTTGGAAGCTCCCATTTTACTGGCAAAGATGTGGGGGCGACTTCGAAGGAGACAGAGAACCTAGGGCTTTGGACGGTGTATTCTCAGACCTGCCCCACTGTTCCTTGTGATGTTTATTTTAAAAGCTTGGAAACGCATAACAGATCCGGGCTGGAACACACGCTGTAACTGCTGGATTTCAGAGCAGGGTCTCAAGCCTATCTGTGTGTCAGACTGGCCTAGGAGACTTTAAAAACAGAGCAGCTCTGGGAGGGGACTGGAAATCTAAACTGAAAAACAATAGCAGCCATTAGAATGGACACTATTAGGAAAAAGACACAGAAAATAACAAATGCTGGTGAGGCTGTGGAGAAACTGGATTCCCTGTGCACGTGGTGGGAATATAAAATGGTGCAGCGCTGTGGACAGCAGAATGGAGGCTCCTCCCAAACATTAAATGTACGATTGTGATAGGATCCGGCAATTCCTCTTCTAGGTGTATACCCAGAAGCATTGAAAACAGGGTCTTGAAAAGCTGTTCATACAGCTTGTTCATGGCAGCGTTATTCACAATAGCCAGCAGGTAGAAATAATCCATGGATTTATCAGTGAGTGAATGGATACACAAAAACACTGGCATATACATGAAGTGGAATATTATTCAGCCTTAAAAAGGAAGGAAATGCTGACCCATGCTGCAACATGGTGAAATATTGGAGGCATTATGCCAAGAGAAATAAGCCAGTCATAAAAGGACAAATACTGCACGATTCTGCTTCTATAAAGTGCCTAGAGGAGTCATATTTATAGAGCCAATAAGCAGAACTGTGACTGCCAGGGGCTGGGGAGAGGGGAAATGAGGAATGGGTGTGCAACAGGTCCAGGGTGTCAGCTGGGGTGATGGAAAGAGTTTTGGAGGTGGATGGGGTGGCGGCTGCATAACAGTAAATGTACTGAATGCCACTGGGCTGTGCCCTTAAACATGGCTGAGATGGTCAGTGTTGTTATGTGTACTTTACCACGATTAAATACATGAGAACCCAAACAGCAGCGACAACCATAGCAGGCTCAGCTGTCACAGATATGCTCCCAGCTCCCTCCCTAGTGCTCATGACTCTAGATAGTTTAAACCTCTGAGCCTCCACGTCCTACGTTGTAAAATGGAGATAGAATAGCGTCTCCCTCTGGGGTGTGCGGTGACGAAGTTGGCCTGGGGATGGAGGTCCTCAGCTCAGCGGGCTCTCAGCAGCCTCGTGGGCGATGCCCTCCTGTGGGTCCTGCAGCATATTCTGCCCTTCCCAGGACAGCCTGGTCCTTGCCTGTCCCCAGCCTAGACTCTAAGCTTGGAGGTGCAGGGAGAGCTTCTATCTTGTTCTCTTCCTGACCAGCGGGAGGCTCAGTCTACCCCTGCCGAGGGGAAGAATGGAGAAGGCAGGGCTGTCTGCATGGGGAAGGAGGTCTGAGGGTGGACATTCATTAGGAGGTGTCCTTCATTGCCTTGTCACAGTCTCAGTTGCTGGGAGACCCCAGAGCAGTCTGGACAGGGAAGAAGCTGGGCTGCTGTGGCGCCTCGGTGGGGGAGAAGCTGGGCTGCCGTGGCGCCTTGGTGGAAACGCAGCCACTTTTACAGGGAGATCTGAGGCGGCACAGCTCTTTCCTGCTGCCCCAGCCTGGGGGCCGGATGAGGCTGGGTGGCCTTTCCAGCCCCTCCTGGATCTCGGTTGGTCATGCACTGCCTTGCCAGGGGTTCAGCCTTGGGTGAGGCTTTCTTCCACTGGAGAGACCCCCTAAGGAAGCTGACAGCTGAGGGCGGGGGTGGCATTTGAGAAAAGTGACTGCAAGGTCCTAAGAGCTGGGGACATACAATAGGCCTTTAATACCCATCTTTGTTTAATCTTCACTGTGATCTTCATAGCCTCTCCAGGGAAAGCAGTATTATCCTTGTTTTGTAAGGAGGGCGAGGAGCAGATAAGTCAGGGGCCTAAAGTCACGTAGCTAGTAGGTGGCTGAGCTGGTTTACAGCTGTCCTTGGTGCTTGTATGCCAGCCATGGGTGTGGGCAAGAGAGACCCTGCCTGGGCCCTGGACTTCAAGGGGGCTGGCTCTGTCCCCTCTGTCCATACCGCTTCCTAGGGGCTGTGTTCTCTGCCCCATCTGGAGCCCACACTGGGGACTGGGAATTCCCTGGGTGTTTCTAGGGCCTGTGTCACCTCTTCTCTGGCTCCATCCTCTCATGGGCTCCGATAACGGGGAAAATCCTTCAACATCACCTAACTGAAAAGCAAAGTCTTAGTAGAGCATACAAAGCTTCCAGCGATTGAGAAAACCAGCCCTGGTGTCTGCTTCTGGGTTGCAATCCCAGCTCCCTTCATAGTGCTTATGACTAGGTAGTTTAAACCTCTGGGCCTCCATGTCTTCCACCGCAAAATAGAGCTAGAACAGACTCTGCCTCTGGGATGTGTGGTAATGAAGTTGGCCTGGGGCTGGAGTTCCTCAGCTCAGTGGGCTCTCTCGGCAGCCTCGTGGGTGATGCCCTCATATGGGTCCTGCAGCACCCTCTGCCCTGCACCGTGCAGCCTGATCCTTGCCTGTCCCCAGCCTAGACTCAAAGCTTGGAGGTACAGGGACGGCTTCTATCTTGTTCTCTTGGTGACCAGCGGGAGGCTCAGTCTACCCCTGTGGAGGGGAGGAATAGAGAGGGCAGGGCTGCCTGTGTGGGGTTGAAGGGATGAGGCTTTCTGTGGGGGGCCCAGACGAGCGGGAGGAGGAGAAAGCCGAGGTGTGGCACGTGCTCCCATTCTCCAGAGCCATGCTGGTCACGCCCCGTGGAGCCTGGTGCAGGGCCCAGAGGTCCTTGGTGGCCGATAGGTGAGCATGTCCTTCCGCCTGGCCTAATCGACTGTGGAGGGCTGGACTCACTTGCATGGTGCCATCACTTGCAGGTGTCCCTTTGCTTGGTTGAGGACCTGGAGGCCCAGGGAAGCCCGATGCTCATGGCCTCGTGACTCCTTCCCTTCCCAGAGGCCTTTACTCCTGGCAGGACGTGTCCATGGCAGTGATTCCGCAGCCTGGCTGTGCTTTCAAGTCACATGGGATGCTTGCTGATAGACTTCCCATCCTCCCTCCGAGGGCTGGACGTGCTCTGTAAGGTGACACTGGACATCTGTGATGCGGACTGAAGCTCTGGTGATTAGGATCTATTTCCGTGTTGAAGACTGATGTTTGGAAACCACTAATTTAGAAGGGAGCCATAACAATTAAATTTACCTTTTCTTCATGTGTCCCTCATTCCTTCCAAACTTTGAAACATTATAGAAATTGTTTGTTTTGGAGACACAGTCTCACTCTGTAGCCCAGGCTGGAGTGCAGTGGGGTGAACATAGCTCACTGAAGCTTCAACCTCCTGGGTTCAGTTGATCCTCCTGTCTTGGCCTCCCCAGTAGCTGGGACTACAGGAGTGCACTACCACGCCCAGCTGATGTTTTTATTTTTTGTAGAGAAGGGATCTGACTATGTTGCTTGGACTAGGCTCGAACTCCTGGCCTCAAGTGACTCTCCTGCCTTAGCCTTCCAAAGTGCTGAAGTTATAGGCATGAGACACCATGTGGAGTCAGTCTTCCGTTATAGAAACTCAAGAGGTCAGTGAGTGGGGTCACTGAAGTTATGTCAAACAATGTTAAATGGTCATTAGTGCTGAAGATCAGTCACACTGGCAGTTAGTGTTGTACAAAGTAAATTACATGGCTGAATTTTCCACCGTTACTAGTAATAGCCCCTGGACTTGTGCAGAGTTGTAAAATATGGTTCTTATCCATGGCTGTACATTAGACCCCCATAGGAAGCATCAGAAATATGTTTAAAAGGCTACTAAAAATACAAAACTAGCCAGGCATGGACACATATGCCTGTAATCCCAGCTACTCGGGAGGCTGAGGCAGGAGAATCGCTTGAACCCGGGATGCAGAGGTTGCGGTGAGCTGAGATCATGCCATTGCACTCTGGCCTGGGCAACAAGAGCAAAACTCTACACACACACACACACACACACACACACGCATGCACATTAAAAGAGAGTTAAATGGCCTGTCTGCAGGGCGGGCCCCAGCTGCGTTCCTGGGTGGCCCCTCAAGAGCTGTGGCTTTGACTTCAGGGCTCTTCCTGCTGCCAGCTTCACTGAAAAACAATAGCAGCCATTGCCAGGGAAAGCCTGTGAGAGAGGCAGGGGTTTTGCTCTGGTTTTGTTGATGGAAAAGGATTAAAAAACTGAGGTCCAGAGAGGCAAATGAATTAGCCAAAACTAGAGAAGGGAAGAACGGGTTCCTGGGGCTCTGTCCAGCATCACCTTGAACCATTAATTCTCAGCTTTCACAATTCTCTGCACAGCTAAGGGCTGGAGGGACTCACACCTGTGTGGCCTGGTGTGAACCTTCAACAGTCAGGGCCAGGCATGAGTAGACCAGCCCAGAAGCTCAGCTGGGGCTGCTGTGCCCTGGAAGCCTTCCTGTAGGGTCATAGAATTTCAGGATGGGCAAATTCTCTAGGGACTGCCTTGTCTAGCCTTTTTTTTTTGGAGAAGAAAATCTGGAAGTGTGATGTGGCATCCCTGAGTCCTTACTGCTTAGTGAGACCACCATGCTGGTCATTGAGCCCCAGTCCTGAAGCAGTAACCCTGTGATACCAGTTGCCCTTTTCCTGAATGGAGCTTGGGGCCCAGTCGGTTAAGATGGCAGGGGGCAGAGCGCAAGCTTTCGAGGCAGGCAGAATTGGGCCGGATGCTCTTGAAACCCGACGTAGCATTCTTCACCTCCCAAACCACTCCCTG
>PVKP010029305.1:0-29168 GCA_004027715.1 Plecturocebus donacophilus
ACCCTGGAAGATGACAAGTTGCACACAAACCTTCTATTAATCTTCAGTTGCTACACACTCAAAACAACCTGTATTCCAGAAAGGACAGGTGTCTGCTGGGATAAACAGAATTTAAGTATTTTTTTAAATAGGGAAGGCACTGCCAAATGCCATGTTTCAGGAAGGTTAACTCAGAAATGTTGACCAAGTGACTGAAGGGAAGGGGTGGGTGAGGGGGTGTGATGGCCTCAGGGCTGCACATGAGGAGGGCTCCCTTCCCCACGCAGGCTTTTCTCCCAGGAACTACACGAGGAGCTCACAGAAGATTGTGAAAACATCATTCTGTGGTGCTGCCTAGAGAGGAAATATAAGCTATAGGGGAAAAAACCTAGATAAAGTATTACATGTATTAATAGAAACTATTTCTGAAACCTTGGAGAGGTCGTGACATAAGCCATCATTAGCTGTGAACAGACATTTAAACCTCCTTCCATGGGGGGTTCAGTTATGTTGCATCTGTTCTTTTACGGGCAATATCCCCAACCCCTCTCTATTTCCTGCACATCCCCTGCTCTCTGTGGGACAAGTTCTCATCAGTGAAATGTGGCTGGTGTAATGAGGTCTTCACTTTTCTCACTGTATGAGTCAGGATTCTCTAGAGGGACAGAACTAATAGGATAGATGCATACATTTGAAGAGGAGTTTATTAAGGAGTATTGACTCACACCATCACAGGTCGAGTCCCTTAGTGGGCCATCTGCAAGCTGAGGAGCAGGGAAGCCAGTCCAAGTCCCACAAGCTCAAAAGCAGGGAAGCCGACGGTGCAGCCTTCAGTCTGTGGCCAAAGGCTGGAGAGCGCCTGGCCAACCGCGGGTGTTAGTTCAAGAGTGAAAAAGCTGAAGGACTTGGATTCCGATGTTAGATGGCAGGAAGCATCTGGGATGGGAGAGAAAGGAAAGCTGGAAGACTCAGCCAGTGTAGTCCTTCCAACCTGTCAGAGCCTGGTTGGAGAGACTGAATTGACAACTCCCCTGGAGAACCATCTTAAACACCGCTGGTCTCATTTCCCAGGCAGGTGCAGCCCAGCCATTTCCTCTTCCCGGCAAAATGGAAAGGGGTGAACACTGAATACACGGAGTGTCTCCTGGTTCTGCAAGTTTGTGATTTCATCTCTTTCTAATTTCTTATATGAGCAGACCACATACAAATTTTTTTTTACTGAAATGACCAGGATTTTGGACATTAATATAATTGAACTTGTTCATATACAATTCAGGACAAGGTTCTCAGTGTTTCTGTCCTGAGGTATCACTCTAAACATCCATAACTTGTTTATTTATTTGTTTTATTTTCTGGCATCTCTACTTGGCATCTTCCTCAGACCCATTTTTTTTGTTACTTCTACTAATGATTGATTGTTAAATTTAAAATGTATAGGTACTTAGTTTTTTGCATATTCAGGAAATAGCAGGATAAAATGACTGCAAAGTAAAATAAAAGTAAATAAAATAATGTTTAAAATAAAGGAGCCTTTAAAAAATCTGGAGACAACAGATGCTGGAGAGGATGTGGAGAAATAGGAACACTTTTCCACTCTTGGTGGGAATGCAAATTAGTTCAACCATTGTGGAAGACAGTGTGGCAATACCTAAAGGACCCAGAAATAGAAATACCATTTGTCCCAGCAATCCCGTTACTGGATATATACCCAAAGAATTATAAATTGTTATATTATAAAGACACATGCACATGTATGTACATTGGGATAGCGTTTACAATAGCTGAGACCAGGACCCAGCCCAAATGTCCATCAATGATAGACTGGATAAAGAAAATGTGACATATATACATTATGGAATACTATGCAGCCATAAAAAATGATGTGTTCATGTCCTTCATAGGGGCATAGACGAATCTGGAAACCGTCATTCTCAGCAAACTGACACAAGAGCAGAAAACCAAACACCACATGTTATCACTCATAGGTGGGTGTTGAACAATGAGAACACCTGGACACAGGAAGGGGAGCATCACACACTGTGGTCAGTAGGGGGGTTTGGGGAGGGACAGTAGTCGGTGGGGATGATGGGGAGAGATAATGAGGGGAGAAATACCAGATATAAGTGATGGGGGGATGGAGGCAGCAAACCACCTTTCCATGTATGTACCTATGCAACAATCCTGCATGATCTGCACACGTACCCCAGAACCTAAAGTACAATCAAAATAAATAAATAAATAATAAAGGATCCAGTAGCTGAAAGCAAGGACAATCTATTCTGGTGGGTCAGAGGGTATGGAGAACTCGTAGTACAATATCTTCTGCAGGCTAATCATTACTTCTACTCCAGTTCCAGTGTCCTCCCTCCTTATATCAGAGCTTTTCCTTACACGTGCAATGAAGACTGAGCACAGAGTCCTCCCAACAGACAGACCTAGCATCTCAAACTGGGCCTGAGCTGATAGTGGTGGATATCACAATTGTCTAACAAAATAATGACACCCTGTAGTGTTACCCACCTGTGAATGGAGACAATTTGAGTAATATAAATAAAGCCTAAACTTGATAGGTAGTCATTTATACCTAGAAGGACTGACTGTTATCTCTACGTGTGTGTTCTTTTCTCACATTGAAGCTACTAGTGCCACTGTACAAGTTGCTGAATATTTCATTTCCTAGCTGAGATACTATACAATATGTTCTAACATGAAGGAAAGCAGCTGTTACTTCATGATAGGAGATGTGATTATGGCATGTGAGCATGGGACCCAGCAGACATTCCTCTTTCACGTTTGACCAGAAACTGAGACCTCAGTAGAACAACAAAAGGACTGATTTCCGTCTCCACAGTTGCATGTGAGATTTACACCAGATGTTCTCTGGCACTGTTCTACAGTAGAAAATAGAATCTCTAGAAAAGTCCATTTTGAGGACTATACTGTCTTCCAGGAAGCTCTGAATTCGCTGTAACAGAGAGCGTTTTAGTGCCTTGTGGCCAGGAGCTACAACAGCTAGGTGTGGAAACCAATGGGCAAAAATATCAGGTTTTCTTGCCACATCTCTGATTAAAATCTGGAGAACATTTATTTTCATCTTCCTCATCATAGGCTGTGATGGACTGGAGGTCCTGGTACATAAGAAGGAATGCATCCACAGTGGGAACAGAATAAGGACATAAAATGATTGTTCTACCGGAGTCCCCATGCTGTTGGACCAGCTGATCAAGAAAGTGTTGTAAGAGCTGCAGTGTTTATTAAATACTGCCATATTTTCGACTACATTTGAGGCTGCCGAGAGAACAGAGATACATCAATCTAGCCTAGGTAGACTCTGAATTTACTTTATTTCCTTCAACATTTGCTAAAAAGTTGCATCAACTGAAATGCAGGTGATAATCAAGTGATTGAAGACAACAGCCACTCAGTGTTTCAGGTGTGTTTTATCCCAAAAGTCACACACACAACATGTGAGAACCTGAACTCTGGAGTCCTGGCCATCTCTGAGAAGAATCTAGAAGGTGGGCTGAGCCTCTACCACAGTGTGACATCCACGGAGACTAGGGATGGCTGCTGTCTCAGTCCTGTGATTACAGAATACTCTTAATATGATTCTGTGTGCATTTGGATCGTTGTAAGTGTGAGGATACCTATAACCGTGTCTATGTAAACATCTTGTGAATGTCTGTGTTTGTATGTGTGAGATTGTGTGTGTCTGTGTTTTATTTTAAAATGAGTAATTTAGTTTGTGATTGTTAGACTGTGTCTTTGAGGGAATGTGTGGGAGAATGTCCATGCCTGTGTCTGGGAGTTAGTTTATAAAAGTGTATGTTATATTGAATGCGTGTGACTGAGTCCTTCAGTATCTGATTCTATTAATTTGCATGACCATGAATTTTTTTGATGGAGTGTGTGTATAAAATTTTGTAAATGTAATTGATTGACTGCTTGTGTGTGCAGGGCTATTTGAGTGTGAATGTGTTACTTGCATTCCTTGGTGAGTGTATGCCCCTGTGTGTTTGTGCAGGTGAGTCATTACCTGTGACTCTATGTGTGAAGGTGTTGAGTGTGTATGTGAGTCTGTGAGCATGTTTATGTGCCTGTGGAGTGTCATTATGTGCATGTAGAGTGTCATTATGCATGCATGTTTATGTGCATGTGGAGTGTCGTTATGCATGCATGTTTATGTGCATGTGGAGTGTCATTATGCATGCATGTTTATGTGCATGTGGAGTGTCATTAGGCATGCATATTTATGTGCATGTGGAGCGTCGTTATGCATGCATGTTTATGTGCAGGTGGAATGTCGTTATTCATGCATGTTTATGTGCATGTGGAATGTCATTATGCATTCATGTTTATGTGCCTGTGGAGTGTCATTATGCATTCATCTTTCTGTGCATGTGGAGTGTCATTATGTATGCATGTTTATGTGCATGTGAAGTGTCATTAGGCATGCTTTTAGAGACCTGTCTCTTGTTCATGTGTCTGAAAATACCAGGTATGTTTGAACCCTTAGAATCTAAGGAAGAGTTGTTACTTAGGATAAGTACCCAATAAGACTAACAACTGTTTTCTCACCAAAAATCAGAAAGACAAAACTCATTGGAGTGGCATATCAAAAGTGCTAATATACACTGTCAAACTAAAATTCCATACTAGCAAGAACACCTGCAAAAGTGAAGGAGAAATCAAGATAATAGAAATTAGAAAAAGCTATGGAGCCCGTCAAAACCACCAGTTCCTAATGAGAAATACTGAATAGAGTCCTGCAGGCTGAAATGAAAAAAAAAAGGGGGAAATAATTAAAAATATTTCACCTAAAAACAACAAGAAAAAGAAAAGAATCCCGGTGATCACATTTGTGTAATAAAAGCCAATATGATTTTTTGTCTAGAGTCTCATGTTCTATTCGTTTATTATTTAAGACAAATGGATAAAATAGTAATGATAAATTTGAAAAATATGCCTATAATTTATGGAGATAAGGTTAATTATAAATTTGAATAATGTGCATGTAATTTATAACATAATAATATGTAACAATACAGTACGCAAAAATGGAGAGCTGTAGAGAAGCAGAGATGTATGCTCTACTGAATCTAAGGTAATCCGAATTTAAAATACTTTGTTTTAAATTTGAATTACCAACTGTAATGTCCAGGTTAGCTACAAAAAATAAGTAAAAGTAAAACAACAAAACAAAACAACAACAACAAAAACCAACAGCAGGACAGCTGACTAAATGTGCCTGACATTTTTAAACCACTTATGAAATAACCACAGAAATTAATAAACAGCTAAGACTAGACTAGTGTGTTGAAGGGAGAGACCCAGAGGCCAGTAGGGGAGAGGGGGGTCCCTGTGGTTCTTAGAAGCCCAGTAGCACTGTGTGAAAGCACCCTGCGTCTGTAGCTTCCTACTTGAAGGCTCACACAGACCTAGAATCATGTGGGATTATCTCTCATCAGAAAAGCTAAGTAGAAGAAACTTTCGTGGGGGCTTGGATTGCCCCACTGCAATCACACATATTAACAATTCTTACTACAAAATAATCCCACAGTGCTTGCAAACCCTAAGCTCAATTAGGAGTGCTGGAAGGAATTCACGCAGCTGTATTGCACCAGATTAGGAGCAAAATCTGTACTCCCTGCCCACTACTCATCCCTTTAGCCAAGCTGCTACAGCCTGGCACCACCCTGAGACCAGAGACACCTCTGGAGGGAGCTCTTCTTTTGGGCCAGCAGTCATTCATGTTTCCACCCTGGGCCTCTGTTTCCATTCCATCAAACACAAGTGGCTGATGCCACAATATTGGCTGCACGAAGACTAGACCCAAGATCAACTTTGACTCTGGTGTTGCCCAGCAGAAAACCAACCTGTGAACAGACCAGTAAGTCACAACATTGAAGCTGTACTAAAGGGCCTCCCAGAAAAGAAAAAACCCAGGACTGAATGGCTTCATTGCTCAGTTACAAAAAACATTTAAAGTAGAAACAATACCTATCCTCCTCAAAATATTTTTTAAAAAAGAGGAGGGAGTACTTTAAACTTGCACGTGAGGCCAGTATTACCCTGATATGAAAACCAGACAAAGACATTAATAAAAAACAACAGGTCAATACCTCTGATCACTATAGATGCAAAAATCCTCAAGGAAATCTTATCAAACAGAATTCAACTACACATTTAAAAAATTCCTTCATCATGACCAAGTGCAGTTCATCCCAGTGATGCTGGATGCAAATCAATCAGTGTGACACATCAATCAACAGACGGAAGGACAAGAGACATAAGATCAGGCCTCACCTTGTCCTCCTCATTCCGAGTCTCCCACAGTTGGTCCTCCTGGCCAGTCCTGCTGTGCTTGGTGTCCCACGATTCTTCTCTGAGATCCTGAAACACTGGGCCACCTGAGGTCTCTCTGCTCCTTGGACATGGAGATCCTGTAACCTCAGAAGAGGATCCCTCATCATGGTAACCGTGGCCCATGCAAACATTTCCTACAACACACTCGTGTTTTCCTGTAAGAAACTGAAAGGGGATTGGGAAACTGGTGTGTGTGTGTGTGTTTTCACAGTGGTACAAAAGGAGTTCTCAGGCATGCTGAGATGTTTTATAAATTTGAAATACCAATTGTAATGTACAGGTTAGCTTTAAAAATTTAAGTAAAAGTAAAAAAAAAATAGCAGGACATAGGAGATATCATCACTCAAGATTACTGTTGGGGCTACAGTAAGAGAAGTCTAGAAAAGGATAGGAGGATGAGCAAAGAAGCAAAATCTGGGGAGTAGCAGGGAGGGGTCAAGCAGGGGTGACTCAAATGGGCAGAAACAAGCACAGAGGGTCAGAATTCTGGGCTCAGTAGGGAGGAGAACTCACTCAGCATTTTCCCCCAATCCTCCCTCCCAAAGGAGGACTGCCAGGAAAGTTCACAATGGACCGAATCCAGCTGGGAACCAAAAAGAATCAGGGGGAGCTTAGGCTATAGGTCCTGGGCACAAGGTGCTTCCCCAGTTCCTACCCATTTCCTTCCTTCTCTGCTCAGCAAACCTGCTTGTTTCTCTCACCTGCCTTCCTGCCCTGGGGTGGGAATGGATGCCTTGACCCTCAGCAGAGGGAAGCTGTTTCAGAGGAGGAATGAGTTTGTGTCATCTGCTGCCTGAGCAGGACACTCATTCCTGCAAAGAGGCTCTGAGACAGAGGGTCACCATGGATTCTTCCTCTTATATGTGTGGAGCTTCTGGCACATTTAGGGTGATTTATAATAAATAATATTGTCTCAGAAAAACAGAGAGAGAGAGACATAGAGAGAAAGAGAGTCGGAGAATATGAATCTTATAAGAGGAAAATCCGCTGAACATCAGTATTGAGATTTCAGTCACAGACACATCTGTATGAATGAGAAACCATAAAGTCAAGTGAAGAGTGGAGAACATGCTCAGTCCAAAATCAGGACAGTTTCAGAGGAACCCATCACCCCATCACATAGGTGAGAAATGATTCACAGCAGTGAAGCGTGCATGCACAGTAAGTGATGCCGTTACCACATCCCATGAACTTCCATTAATAAGACAAGGACTTCTATACGTCCCTCATGCACAGACACACAAGATGTACTTTTGCATGTGTGGATGGCTAGAGAAAAATGATCTGTAGAGAAAACATCTTCATATTACACAGATCTGTTCAAGCTGGAAATCCCATAGGAGAATGTCTTTCAGTGAATACTGGTCTATTAATCAAATAGGTCAAAATTCCCTCTGTTGGAGAATACTTCCAATTATGTAAATTTATTGTTTTTTTTTATTTGAGTTGTGAAACATAAATGCAAGCATTGACTTACTGGAATTTGACTGCTGTGTTGATAAAACTTCTGATAACGTTTCTTCCAGTGATTTGAGAATAGCTTTCCAGTTTCTTTACTCCAGGAAACGAATTTTTACAAGGTCTCAGGACACCATGTTTCAGGTGCTTTAGTTAAAGAGACTGAATTCCTTGGGGCAGGCAGCTTTTTTCCACTGATGAGCTCACTTCTGCAAACCATTCAGTTTGTGGGTCTATTGCCAAGTGTCATGAAGCTTTTACGCTCCAGTGCACTGAAAATAACATGGACTCTTTCCTCAGACACCACATATGTTCTTATATTTACTCTTTTCTCAGAAAACAGACATTTCCTCATGTGGACTCTTGTCTCAGACAAGCAAACATGTCTCCATGTGAACTCTTCACTCAGATAAGCACAAGTGTTTCCACATTGACTGTTTGCTTACACAGGCACGTGTATCCAATGTTGAAATGTTTTGTGGCAAAATGATCTCAAGATAATGATCATTATAACCCCCCCAGACAAGGTGTAGATCTGTACGTTTTTCATGTTAGCCTAAGTTTTTCTTATTGCCAATAACTGTAGTTTGCAACTCTAAATGCACCAATAAAGAGACATGGTGTCCATTTTCTCAGGAAATGTATTTATTATGTTATTAGTGGACTTATTTGCTGATAATATTTGTTACTTTGAAGATACCTGGACAGTGTCCACATTCGAGAATAAGAAAGAGTAATGGGCCGATTAACCCTGTGCATCCAGACCCAGGAATCCTTTGACCCTGCCCTCCCCAAAATGGAGACACCGAGGATGGATGAGCAATGCTGAGCATTGCACCATGACCACAGGAAGAAAGACATGGAAAAGTGTCCCCTCCCCTCCTGATGAAAGGCAGCTCATCCCTGTTCCTTCAGGCCCTGGTGAGGAGTCACTCCATGTCTGTGCCCTTCCCCAGTGTCCACACCGTGGGGTCTACACTGATCTGTATTCCCTTCTCATCACCCTAAATACTGGGGTTCCTTGTGAATCAGGTCCAGCTGTGGCTGCTCCACATGGGGCTGTTCTCAGTCTGTTCCCTCTGTGTTTGCTGAAGTTCTGTGTGGAGTTAACTGGTGGAGTCTGAGGGGGAGAAATTGTACAGCCAAGCAGTTCCATGAGCCTCTCCTGCAAGGCCTCTGGATTCACCTTCACTGATAATAGCATAAGCTTGGTCCAGCACTTCCGTTGGTGTGGGTGACAACAGGAGAAATTCAAGAGGAAGTTCTCAGTGGTGCCTTCCATGTGTACAAAGAAGCTTCACAGTCCCCAGAACTCCCTTACGTGCATGGTCTCACTGACATCGTTACTTCTTTTATCCCATTTGTTCTGTAAATCACAATGAATGGTGCATTCTTCATCTATTGCATATTTGTTAAATTACTTTTTGGCGTCTTTTAAAAAACTGGTAACTTTATCCTGTGTAATATCCCTGTTAAGTCCTAAAAGGCTTTTTTGATGTCTACTTTATGTGAAATTTATACAACTGCTATAGCTTTCTTTTGGTTGATATTGTCATAATCCATGTTTTCCTGTTTTATCTGTTCTATTTGTGAATATGTAGAGTAACATTCTTGTACATAGGTAATGATTGGGTCTTCCTTTTTTAAATAAACTATAATAATTTTATTTTTAAACTAATATTGCTTTATCTGTTAATTTTTGTTTAAATTAGCATTTCATAATGATGTTTATTCCCCTACTAACATGTTCTTTGATTCACTTTTTATAAATGTTGTATTGGTTACCATAAGGTTTACAGTAAAAATTGTATATAATTAGATTCTAATGCAAATACTGTGATGGTCTTGATACGAATTACAGAGATAGTATAACTGTGTGCTTTAAATTCCTCCTTCTCACCACTCTGCAATTACAAAGCTAAAAACAGCAATTCGTCTTGATTTTCCCATCTTTCACAATCTTAATTTTGTATAGAACTATGTTTTGAATGCATATCACATGGCTACTAGCAGAGAAACTTAGTTAAAATGTGCACTCAAACATGAATGTGCTGAGAAAAAAATGGTCTCAAGATCTTTTAATTAATGACATAATTATATTTGCCTTTCACTTTTAATGATATCGTAATGCCTGTAGAATTCCAGTTTAAATTTCCTGTGTAACTTATCGGCAGACATGGTCACACATTACATTCTGCTGGCCGTTTAATAAGCACATTTCCGTGAATCTAGTCAGGGTTGGATTTCAAGTTGATGGTTGACATGGCTATTGAAGTTGAAGTCAGCTTCTCTTGTTCACAAAAACTTTGAGTTCCTCTGGTGATATCTGCTTTTGTGTTCCTGTATGGCTTTGGGCCTTCACATTTCATTCTCCCCAGAGACAGCCTGTCTGTTTCTGCTGTGGAGGTGCATCCTGGTGACACATTTACTTTGTGATTGTTGGTATGGTGAAGGGGCTTGGACACAGGGGGACATTCTCCAGCCTTCTGCCTGAGCCTCCTTCTTAGTTATGGGTGGTGAGACTGGCTCTGATGCATGACCTTCAGAGCATTCCTGTTCCTTCCCTTCCCCAAGTGTCAGAGTGTCTCTTCCCAGCCAGAGTGGTTTCTCATTAGTGTCCTCAGCTTCTGACCCACTGTTCTTACTCCACAGATCCGGGATTTCATTCCTCAGGAAAGAGATGGGAAGTGTTTCTGGGTAGAGTTTCCTTGGTGTCCTCTGTTTCCTTGTGTTCTAGCTGATTCTACTGGTGCCCCAAGACACAAGATTTAATAAATGTCTCCCATACATAGCAAAGGGGGACTCAGCATTGAACGGAGCTGCTGTTCTTCCTCCTCAGTCAACACCGCAGGATGGCAGGTGGGTGAGTTGTCTGGGCATTTTCCCCAGTTCTGTAGGAAAAGCCTGAAATTGCCAGGAGTTTCACAGTCTAACATCATTAGCACACATGGCCTCAAGCAACTTATTAAACATTTCTAGGTTAGCTTTCTCCTATCTTTAATACCATGCCATGATGGCACCTGCCCCAGGTACTCTAATAAATGGGCCTTAGTTCTCACTGCAGTCTCCTATTTTCTCAGATTTCAGGGTTTTTTTCTCTGTGACATCAACTCAGATACGTTGAAAAGTTTATTTTTTTTTGTAATTGTTCACGTTTTTTGTTAATGAGGTCAAAATAAACATAATTTTCTCAATTTTTACATTCTCATGTTTAGTGTCTGCTAAGTAAAATTGAGAAACTAAGATAGCAAATCAAATACCCATTTGTTAAATTGTTAAAAAATTTGAAACACATTCATGTACTGAAATAAAATGAACCATTCAAATCAAGGCATGCCTCATTCACATAACAACATGGGGGCATTATCTCATAATTGTGCTGAGTGAAGGAAGCTAAATAATTAACAGTAAATTTTAAATTATTTCATGTGTGTAAATTGTAGAAGATGCAAGTATTCAAAATTAATGTTGAGAAGATCCAAGTTTTTCTGAGAATAGGGTGGTGAGAGTAACAAGGTGATAAAATTACAGAGAAGTGAGAAAAAAATTAATTTATTTGTTGACAATATGATTGAAGTGCTGATTCAATGACTGCACACATATATCAACATTTTCCAAATGCTGCTCTATCAATTTGAATTCATTATTGATCAATTTTTAATAAAGCTGCTAGAAAATGAATCTATTGGCTGAGAAAGAGTGAGAAAGAGAGGAATACTGGCACTTGAATAATCATGGACTCCTGAAGTTACACATGTGAACACTGATTGTATATTTCAGATAAACACTAGAAAAGGCAAAATCACATAAAGTAGTTATGATCGGTGGGACATCCTGAAACCTCCTTAGACATGTCCCACACTGCCTAGGGCAGTGTATCGGGGAGAAGTTTCTTCCAGTAATTGGAGACACAGGCACAGATGGGACTAACTCTGTCCAGATGTGTGATATTGGACACATTGCACAGCTGCACTATTCTGTGTATAATTTATCTTCTCTAAACATGTAATATTGACAATTGAATTAAAGATATTTGGCAGATATGTAATAGTAAAATAAGATGATGACTGCTAAATGATTATCAACACACAATCACATAATTTGAAATAGTATTTTCCTGAGAGATAGAATTACCGCCAACGTTTTTCAGGACAGTTTCATTAGCTCTGGGAACTGCCCTCTCCTCAGCCACCCCACCCCAGAGTTTGCTTTGTAGCAGGAGACATGAAAATAGGGCCCTTCCTCTGCTGATAAAAACCAGCACAGGTCTGAACCTGCAGCTCTGGGAGAGGAGCCCAGCCCCAGAATTCTCAGGTGTTTTTATTTGGTGATCAGCACCGAACAGGGAGGATTCACCATGGAGTTTGGGCTGAGCTGAGTTTCCCTTGTTACTATTATAAAAGGTGATTTATGGAGAACTAGAGATACTAAGTGCAAGCGGACATGATTAAGGGGAACGGTGGATGTGTGTGGCAGTTTCTGACCAGGATGTCTCCGTGTTTTCGGGTGTCCAGTGTGAGGTGCAGCTGGTGGAGTCTGGGGGAGGCTTGGCAAAGCCTGGGGGGTCCCTGAGACTCTCCTGTGCAGCCTCTGGATTCACCTTCAGTGACTACTGGATGAACTGGGTCCGCCAGGCTCCAGGGAAGGGGCTGGAGTGGGTTGGAGAAATTAATGGTGATGGGGGTAGCACAAACTACGCAGACTCCGTGAAGGGCTGATTCACCATCTCCAGAGACAATGCCAAGAACACGCTGTATCTGCAAATGAACAGCCTGAAAACCGAGGACACGGCCGTCTATTACTGTGCCAGACACACAGTGAGTGGAGGTCAGTGTGAGCCCAGATACAAACCTCCTGCAGGGGTGCATGGGGCCACCAGGGGGCGCCCTGGACCCACTCAGGACAGGACAGTTTCCAGGAGCATGGGCAGGGGAAGGTTTCCTGTCTCAGCTGCAGAAGGCCGGATGGTTTTTGCAGGACTATGGAGTCTTATTAGGTTGTGATATTTTAATATACTTATTTATCATAACTTTTAATTGAGATATTTGTGTTTTAGTAATTTTTAAATTTATAGGTAGGGGCATTTTACAAATATATATACCTTCAAGAAATAATTTTTCCTAATAATTTGCACTTATTCTTCTAGAGTTCTATTAATAACTGTTGATATCAGCAACTACATAGCTATGGGGACATAAATTTACCTCTATAGACATATGTGTAAATACACAAACTTATGACTACATCTGTGGTCTTTAATATTTAATATTATTATAAAATAATTATGAAATATGTCCCAAAGAATAAAACTTAATGATTAACAAAATTTAAATTACAGTAATCCATAACTGATTTCAGCCATTCTCTATAGTTTACATAAACTTATGTCTATTTGTAAGTTTAAACATAGTGTACTGGTTATGTTAAAATAACCAAGAACAAATTTCAAATGTTCTTGTCTCACACACACACACACACACACACACACACAAGGATAGGAGGTGATATATATGTCAATTAGTTCGATTCAATTATTCCATATTGCATTCATAAATCATAATATAGCTTTGTACCCTATATATACAACCAAAATTTCTCAATTTTAAATGAAATTTTAACCACATAGTTATAAATCCATCCTAAGTCATGACTTTTTCTCCCTGTCCACGTGTGATTAGATTGTCCTGAGAAACTCACTCACCCTCCTGCCTCCTGAAGGCTTCAGCAAGTAGCTCCCAGATGGGCAGAAGCAGGCAAACCGTGTGTGTCCCTAGGACTTGAAGCTTCTCTCTCTTTGAACTAGATAAACACAGAAACATTTAATTTCATTCTGCTTTGCTTCAACTGTTCAAAACAACATACATGAGATCCTTCCTGAGCTTCAAGGTTTATTCTCAGGAGTTCGCATGTATTACAGATTTTCAGTTTTTTTCTGAGATGGAATGCTGATGTCTCCTTATTACACATTATCCTTCTATCTCTTAGAATTATTTTTTCCAGAGCCCACGCCCGGGCAGCCCCACAGATCCCCACAGATTGGAGCAGTTCCAGGGCTGAGGCTGGTGTGCAGGGGCTGCAGCATGTGCCGCAGAGGGAGCCGGAGAGGCCGGGTCACAGTGGCCCCTGGAGCAGCGCTGGAGTTGGGAGAACAGCCCATCTTCACCCGAGCCCATGTCTTCCGGATTGACCCCAACACCAAGAACTGGATCCTGCGAGCAAGCAGCAGCCACATTTTCCTCCTTCTATGACGTCACAAGGAACCGCTATCGGATCGTCAGCGTGGGCGGAGCCAAGGTGACCATCAACAGCGCAATCGCAACAAATACGACCTTCCCCAAAACGCCACAGCAGCTGGGCAGGGGGCCGACTGCAGAGCCGACATGGTGTTTGGGGTTTTCCTCTGAGCAGCAGCTGACAATGTTTCCATAGAAATTCCAGGAGCTGAAAGAAGCTGCCGAGATGCCCAAAGACAAGGCCCAGGAGAAAACCGAGACCTGCAGTCGTGGTTCCCAATGATCTGGGCGTGAAGCCCCATCTTCTGCTCCGGCATCCAGTGTCACCGGCGGTGATGAAAAGACCTCTCAGCCGCCGCAGCCACCACGCACCGGAAGTCCGAGACGGACGCGCTGAGATCGCCGTGATGCAGAGTGCAGCCACCAAGCAGACGCGGGAGCTGCAGCTGCAGCCCCTGAGGAGAGCCAGGCCCGGCGGACCACGGCGCTGCAGGAGGCAGCGGCCAGGGCGGAGCCGGGAAGAGGCTGTGGCACCAACAGGGAGGAGGAGAAGAATGTGCAGCTCAAGAGGAGGATGGAGGGGCTGCAGGCGGAGCTCCGAGAACAGGAGGTGGAGCAGAAAGGTCTCCGAAAACAAAGTGGAAGCCCACCTCAGCCCCTGTCAGAGCGTGGCTGTGTCTCTGGAAGCTCCAGGCGGCCGAGAGAGATTGAAAACCCGGAAGACAGAGGTCGCTCCCTAGACAGACACTGAGGCGAGCAGACGCCCACAGCGCCACCTGGAGGTGGAGGCGAACAGCCTCCCTGAGCTGCTGGACCGGAAGTTCGATGTCCCGCCCGACTTCCACCCAGGCCTCCCCAAGCTGGGCACCAATAGCTAGAGCTGTCAAGACCTGGGCCCACCCTTGAGTCCCACGTGAGTGTGCGAGACCAGACAGCACTAGGTCATTCTCCTGTATTCAGTAAATGTTTTGGGATAGCTGGATTCTAGCTGATATGCAGAATGCAAGAGTAAAAAGGCTGGGCAATTTCTATCTAGATTTTAGAAGATGTGTAGGGAATCCTACATGCCCAGGAAGAAGCCTGCTGCAGGGGTGGATCCACCTCAAAGATCCTCTACTAAGGCGGTGCCAAAGATGGGGAAAGATGTGGTTGGAGCCCCCATTCAAGGCCCTCACTAGGGCATTTTGTAGTTAAGCTGTGGGAATGTGGCCACAACCCTCAAGATCCCAGAATGGTAGAGACAAACGTAGCTTGCACACTTAGCCTGGAACAATTTCTGGCCACATGGGCTGTGCCCAGCTGTAGGGATGAGATGCCTGAGGTTTTCAGGACCCCCTATCTCCCAGTGTGCCCTGGTTGAAGTACATAAAATTAAGATAGATTATTTTTCAGCTTTAAAATTTAACATCTGTCCTGCTAGGCTTTAGGTGTGTCCAGGACCTATTGACCGTGCCTTTGCCCAATTTATTCCTTTTTTATTGCCAATATTTACCCAATGCCTGTGGCAATATTGCACATTGAAAGTAAATAACTCCTTAAAACATTTTGCCAGCTCACAGCTGGAGGGAATTGCCTTAAGACTCAGACAAGACTTTGGAATTTTTAGTTGGAGGTTGATCAAGTTAAGGTTTTGAAAACTATTTTTTAAAAAGATGATTTTGCAATCTAAGAAGGACTTGAGATGATAGTGCATAACAGTAGAATGATATAGTTTAGATGATTGTCCCCTCCAAATCTCATAGTGAAATGTAATCCACAATATTTTAGGTGGGACCCACTAGGAGTTTTTGCAAAATAGGGAGAGATCCTTCAGGAATGGCTTGGTATCTACTCCATGGTAATTAGTGAATTATTTCTCTATTTGCTACTGTGATATCTGCTTCTTCAAAACAGTCTGCGGACCCTCCTCCACTCTTCTGTGCCTCCTCTCACCACGTGACACACTCTGCTTCCCCGTTGCCTTCCACCATGATTGTAAGCTTCCTGAGGCCCTCACAAGGAGCAGATGTGGGGGCCATGCTTCTCATAGAGCCTGAAGAACTATAATCCAAATAAGCCCCTTAATTTTATAAATAGTTTGGTCTCAGGTATTAATTTATAGCAATGCAAAATACACTAATACACTACCCAAAGTAATATGCATATGCAATGCATTTTTATCAAGTAACCAATGTAATTGATTACCTATTTTTTAAGAAATCCTAAAATATATATGGAATCAAAAAAGAGCCTGAATAGCAAAAGCAATCCTAAGATAAAGGAACAAAGCTGGAAGCACCACATTGCCTGACTTCAAATTAAACTATACAGATATACTCAGAAAGACAGCGTGGTACTGGAGAAACAACCCTCTACTCAATAAGCAGTGCTGAGAAAATTGGATAGCCACATGTAGAGGAATAAACTAGACTTCTATCTCAGCATAGACAAAAATTAATTGAATATGAATTCAGTATTTAAATTTATAAAGAGAAACTATAAATGTACTTGCAGAAAATGTAGGAGAAAATTCTCAGGACATTGGGCTAGGCAAATAAAATATGCCTAAAACTTCGAAAGCAAATACAATGAAAACAAATATAGACAAATGGGATTTAATAGAACTAAAGAGCTTTTGCACAGAAAAGGAAATAATCAACATGGTGAGTAAACAACCTGCAGAATGATAGAAGATATCATCTCACATCACTTAAGATGGCTGTTGTCAGAAAAGTGAAAGAAACCCTAACAAATGCTAGTAAGGATTCAGAGAAAAAAAAAAACTGTTATGCACTGTTGGGGAGAATGTAAACTAGTACAGTCACTATGGAGAGC
This sequence comes from Plecturocebus donacophilus, assembly GCA_004027715.1. Taxonomy (NCBI): domain Eukaryota; kingdom Metazoa; phylum Chordata; class Mammalia; order Primates; family Pitheciidae; genus Plecturocebus; species Plecturocebus donacophilus. Next base: position 16,851 of record PVKP010029305.1, read on the forward strand.
AGTGTGGAGGTAACTCAAAAAACTACAAATGAAACTACCATATGATCCAGATTCCAGTGGTGCAAATTTACACAAAGAAATGAAAATCATTGTCATTATGTCAGAGATTTCTGCACGCCAATGTGTATGGCAGGACCTTTCACAATAGCCAAGATATGAAGTCAACCCTGGTGCTGGACAAGAGATGAATGGTTAAAGATAATGTGGTGCAGATTCATGATGAATACTAGTCATCCATAAGAAATGAAATCCTGCTATTTGTGGCAATGAGTATGGAAAGGGAAGACACTATGTTAAAGGAAGTAAGCCAGGAGCAGAAAGTAATAGACCTTGTTTTTCCACTCATATGTGGAAGCAAAAAAAAAAAAAAAAAACAGAGAAAGAAACAATAAAAAGGGCCTCCTAGAAGTAAAGAGTAGAACAGAGGATTCTAGAGGTTAGGAAGCATAGTAGAAAAGGGGCAATAAGCAGAGATTTGTTATAGAATAGAGTTAGGTAGGAGGAATAGATTGTAATGTCCTTTACCACTGTGGGATGAATATAGTTAACAATAATATGGAGTTTCAAATAGTTAGAAGAAGTATGTTAGTATTCTCAATAAAAAGAAAAGGATTGAAATGATGAATATGCTAATTATCCTAATTTGGCCCCTATACATTATATGTATCAAAACATCACTGTGTAACGCATGAACAATTACAATTATTATTTGTCTATTATAATTGTGTTTAAAATAACACAAAGTTAATGAGAAGTGACATAAATGGAGGCTCTGGTAGAGGTGTGGGGATGAAGGCTGCCTCTGGAATACATGCCGAACATGTCAGTAGGAAAAGGAGCTTCCATTAGCATTTTCTATTTTTAGCACTGAGTAGAGCTGAAATTTCTCAAAGCTTCCCTCTACAATAGAGAACTGAGGTCCAGCGAGGTCTTGCAGACAGTCAGGTATGCAGAGGGAAGAAGCAGGAATACAGGGTTGCTGGCCCATTCAACAATAGTAGGAATGATCATTATGCATGTAGAGAAGTCAACATTGTTTTAAAATAAATTGCATCACTAAAATTCATGAAAATTTTTCCAACAGAAATTCTTAAATATTATTGGCAGTGAAACTGTTTTTGGTGTAGAAATGTTCACAAAGTTAAGTGAACCAGTAAAGGTGTTAAGAACTACAATAAACATTGGATTGTATTCAGCTTTGTCTGAAGTCCATGTGATTATTACTGGCTCAGGTAGGGGTCAGACATCAAGATACATAGGTGGTAACAACCAGAAAAAGCCATGGACCAGAAACATTCACAGCCATTTCTTTTTCAGATTTATAAAGAAGAGTTGCACCAATCCTACTGAAACTATACCCAAAAACTGAGGAGGAAGGACTTCTCCCTGAATTATTCTATGGAAACAGTATTCTGATAACCAACCCTGACAGAGACTCAATTTAAAAAAAAGAAAAGAGAACTTTAGGCCAGTATTCCTGATGCAAAAATGTTCAATGAGATTCTGACAACCTGAACACAGCAGCACATCAAAAAGCTAATCCACCATGATCAAGTAGGCTTTGCTCCTGGGATGCAAGCTTAGTTCAACATATGTGAATCAGTAAATTTTATTCATTGTATAAGCAAAACTAAATGCAAAAACCATGTTATCAATCGAGACAGATTCAAAAAATACTACTAGCCTATTAGAATGAGAAAAACACACACTATAGAAAATACCAGATGGTGATGAGGAAACTGAAAAACAGGAACTTTCACTCCTTGCTGGTGGAAATTCTGAAAGGGCACATAGAAAACTACAGTTAATATTTTAGTGTATATTTCAGAAAAAGGAGAAAACAAGATTTAGAATGTTCTTAACACAAAGAAACAATCAATTATTGAGCTGAAGGATATTCCAGTTATCCAGATTTGATCCCTACATATAATATTCTTTTATCAATATATCACATGTACCCCTTACAGGTTTTGTAGTATTCTGTATCTACATAAGTTAAACATTACAAAACTCCAATGCAGGGGAATTCAGCTAATTGCAGATTACTATTAGGTGGGATGTTCTGCATAATGTGCAAACTAATCAGAATTGTTGGGTTTGTGAAGAACTTTAGAAATCTACTAGACTGTTTGTAAAGATAAGTCCCCCAAGTTTAATTATTTTCCCTATGGGTGACGATTTTGAACATAGAAGAAATGCTAACATTGTTTCTGGTAAATTTACTTCCAGTGTCAAGAGAAAAGGTTTTCAGAGAGGAATCTGGCATCTTTCAAGTCTCAACTTCAATGTGGTTACCTCAGTAAATAATTTCTGATACTCCTGACTAGGACAAGTCTTATACATGTCCTATAACCTACTCAGTATCTTCTGGGGCTGTGTCACAGGGCATGGTCCTCACATTTGGTTCAGAGTAAATCTAAGTATTTTGCAAAGTTGGACTTTTTATCAATACTTCTAAGAAAAGCTACTGTCTGGTCTTTTATACATTCACAAGCATGACATTAATAAAGTATTAGTAAAATTAAACACATGTTGGCAATTTCTTATAGAGTTACGTATATATTAACTGTGGGATCAAGTGTAAATGTTTAAAAGTACTTAGGCAAATTATTTCAAAATTAATGTTCCCCAGGTACTTCTCTCAGATTCCTTATGTCTGCTAATTATTTGTTTTGTCATTTTTGTAATTATTGTAGATGATCACACCCTATCTTATCTAGGCATTTATTGTAGGAAATTGTGAGAAACTAATCAGGGATACCTTTGAAAGTCATTGTCGCAGTGGTTGCCAGAATTGAAGTGTGTTTCCTCTGCAGACACCAGACACTCAGATTCCTCCAGTGACACCTTAGTTTTATTTTCTGCTTGTCTTTGGGCCTTAATCCTGTGCTAAACAGACAGACTGTCTTTCAGATCCCCCAGGTCATCCCAGAGGTATCTGGACCTGAGAATTGACAGTCTGATAACTAAAGAATCTAGATTCAGATATCCTGATATTCTAGAATTCAGACATCCTAACCTTCTAGAATACAGAAATACTAGGATTCTGGAATTCTGATATCCTAATTTTCTGGAATTCAGACATCATAGTATAGTAGAAATCAGTCATCCTGATATTATAGAATTCAGTCTGTTATTCTAGATTTCAGACATTCTCTGATTCTAGGATTCAGACATCCGAGGGTTCTTGAATTCATTCTAGGATTCCTGTATTCATGCATTACCTATTTTAGAATTCAGATATCAATGGATTCTAGAACTTAGACAACCGAGGATTCTAGAATTTAGTCACCCTTGCATTCTAGAATTCAGACATCCCAGGATTCTAGAATTCAGACATTCTATGATTCTAAAATTCAGACATCCTAGGATGCTGGAATTCTGATATCCTAAGATTCTAGGATTCTGATTTCCTAATATTCTAGAATACAGACATACTTGCGTTCTAGAATTCAGGCATCCTAACATTCTAGAATTCAGACATGCTAGGATGCTAGAATTCTGATATCCTAAGATACTAGAATTCAGATATCCGAATATTCTATAAATCAAACATCCTAGCAGTTTAGAATTCAAACATGCAAGAATTTTAGAATTCTGATATACAAAGATTGTAGAATTCAGACTTTCAAGGATTCTAGAATTCTGACACCCTAACATTCTATAATTCACACATCCTAGAATTCTAGAATACTGATAAGAATGTAGAATTCAGATATTCGGGTTTTCTAGAATTCAGACATCCTAACATTCTAGAATTCAGAAATGCTTCAATTCTAGAATTCTGATATCTTAAGACTCTGGAATTCAGACTTTCTAGTGTTCTAGAATTCAGACATCCTAACATTCCAGAATTCAGATATCCTAGATTTCTAGAAATCTGATACCTTAAGAATGTAGAATTCAGATATCCCTGGGTTCTTGAATTCATTCTAGGATTCTTATATTCATGCATTTCCTATTCTAGAATTCAGATATTCAAGAATTCTAGAACGTAGAAAACCGAGGATTCTAGAATTTATTCAGTCTTGCATTCTAGAATTCAGACTTCCCAGGTTTCTAGAATTCAGACATTCTACGATTCTTAAATTCAGACATCCAAGGATGCTAGAATTCTGATATCCTAAGATTCAAGGATTCTGATTTCCTAAGGTTGTAGAATACAGTCATACTTTTATTCTAGAATTCAGACATCCTAACATTCTAGAATTCAGACGTGCTAGGATTCTAGAATTCTGATATCCTAGGATTCTAGAATTCAGACATCCAAGAATTCTAGAATACTGACACCCTAACATTCTAGAATTCAGACATCCAAGGATTCTAGAATACTGACACCCTAACATTCTAAAATTCAGACATCCACGATTTTTAGAATTCTGATACATTGAGAATCTAGAATTCAGACATCTGGGTATTCTAGAATTGAGACATCCTAACATTTTAGAATTCAGATATGCTAGCATTCTAGAATTCCGTTATCCTAAGATTCTAGAATTCAGACATACCAGTATTTGAGATTTCAGACCTCCTAACATTCCAGAATTCACCCATGCTAAAATTCTAGAATTGTGATATTAAAAGATTCTAGAATTTAGATACCCAATGTTTCAAGAATTCTGATATCCTAACATTATAGAATTCAGTCATCCTTAGATCCTAGAATTCTGATAGCTTAAGAATCTAGAATTCAAACATTCTAACATTCTAGAATTCAGACATGCAAGAATTCTAGAATTCTGATAGCTTACAATTCTAGAATCCAGACATTCTAGTATTCTAGAATTCAGACATCCTAACATTCCAGAATTCAGACCTCCTAGATTTCTACAATTCTTATACCTTAAGAATGTGGAATTCAGATATCCGTGTATTCTAGAACTCAGACATCCTAACATTCTAGGATTCAGATATGATAGCATTCTAGAATTCTGATATCCTAAGATTCTAGAATTCAGCCAACCTAGGATTTTAGAATTCAGACATCCTTAGTTTGTAGATTTCAGTCTTTTGGAATTTTAGAAATCAGATATCCAAGTATTCTAGAATTTAGTCTAGGATTCTAGAAATTATGCATTCTCTAATTCTAGAATTCAGACATGCTAGTATTCCAGAATTCCGCTATCCAAAATATCTAGAAATCACATATCTGGGGATTACAGAATTCAGCAATCCTAAGATTCTAGAACTCAGACATTCATTTATGCTAGAATTCAGACCTCCTAGGTTTCTAGAATTCTGTCTATGATTCTAAAATTCAGACATTCTCTGATTCTGTAATTCAGACATCCTAGGATTCTAGAATTCAGACCTCCTTAGTTTGTAGATTTCAGTCTTCCTGGGATTCTAGAATTCAGAAATCCCAGTCTGATTCTAAAATTCAGATATTCTAGGATTCTAGAATTCTGATATCCTAAGAATATTGAAATCAGATATTCAGGGATGCTAGAATTCAGCTCTCTGAGGATTCTAGAAATCAGACATTCTAGAATACTAAAATTCACACATCCTAGGTTTCTAGAATTCAGTCTACAATTTTAAAATTCAGACATTTTCTGATTCTTGAATTTAGACATCCTAGGATTCTGGAACTGAGACTTCCAAGGTTTCTAGGATTTAAACATCACAGGATTCCAGAACGCAGACTTATTAGGATTTTAAAATATAGACAGTCTGTGACTCTTGAATTCTGACATAATATGGTTCTAGAACTGAGACATATTTTTGATTCTAGAATTCAGACATTTTACATTTCTGCAATTCAGACATCCTAGGTGTCTAGAACTCAGTCCAACTAGCGATCGAGAATTCAGAATTCCTAGTGTTCTAAAATTCAGACATCCTAGGATTCTGGATTTCAGACATCTGAGGAGTCTACAATTCAGACGTTCTAAAATTCTAAATTCACACATCCTAGGAATCTACTATTTGGACATCTTAGGGTTGTAGATTTCAATCTAGGATTCTAGAATTCAGACTTTCCTTAACTCTAGAATTCAGACATCCTAGGATTCTAGAATTCTAATATTCTAGGATTCTAGAACTTAGACATCCTGGGATTCTAGAATTCAGTTACACTTGGATACTAGAATTCAGATCTTCTTGGATTCTAGAATTCAGACATCTTAACATTCTATAATTCAGACATTCTAGGATTCTAGAAATCAGACATCCTAATATACAGAATTCGGTCTAGAATTCTATAATTCAGACTTTCCCTGATTGTGGAATTCAGACACCCTAGGAGTCTAGAACTCAGATATCGTAGGATTCTAGAATTCAAACTGCCTAGCAATCTTGGATTCAGTGTATGTTCCAGAATTTAGCCTAGGATTCCACAAATCAGGCATTCTCTGATTCTAGAATTCTGACATGCAAGGATTCTAAAATTCTGATATCCTAAGAACCTAATTTCAGACATCCTAGTATTCTAGAATTTAGACATCCTAGGATTCTAGAATTCTCATACCTTAAGAATCTAAAATTCAGACATCCCAGTATCTTAGAATTCAGATATCCTAACATTCTAGAATTCAGACATGCCAGGATTCTAGAATTCTGATAGCCTCTGATTGTAGAATTCAGACATCCTAGAATACTAGAATTCAGTCCTCCTTAATTTATCAATTTCAGGGTTCCTAGGATTCTAGAATTCAGACATCCTAGTGTTCTAGAATTTGGTCTAGGATTCTGGAAATCAGGCATTCTCTGATTATAGAATCTAGACATGCTAGGATTCTTTAATACTGACATACTAAGAATCTAGAAACCAGATATAATGGAATTCTATAATTCAGCTACCCTAGGATTCTAGAACTCACACATTCTAGGATACTAAAATTAAGACATCCTAGTTTTCTAGAATTCAGTCTACGATTTTAAATTTCAGACATTCTCTGATTCTAAAATTCATTCATCTTAGGATTCTAGATTTCAGACGTCTGAGTATTCTAGAATTCAGACATTCTAAGATTCTAAGTTCACACATCCTAGGAATCTAGAATTTGGACACCTTAGGATTCTAGAATTCAATATATCATTCTAGTATTTATATTATTTTGATTCTACCATTCAGACATCCTACGATTCTAGAATTCTGATATCCTAGGATTCTAGAACTTAGACATCCTAGGAGTCTACTATTCAGTAATACTAGGATTCTAAAATTCAGACCTTCTAGGATTCTAGAATTCAGGAAACCTAGGATTCTAGAATTCAGACCTCTTAAGTTTGTAGATTTCAGACATCCTTGGATTCTAGTATTCAGTCATCCTAGTATTTTATCATTTAGTGTAGGATACTATTATTTAGGCATTCTCTGATTCTAGATTTCAGATATCCTAGGATTCTAGAACTCAGACATCCTAAGATTCTAGGATTTAGTCTTCCTAGGGTTCTACAAATCAGACAGTCTACGATTCTTCAATTCTGACATCATATGGTTCTACAATTGAGAATTTATTAGGATTCTGGATTTCAGACCTTTTACAATCCTAGAATTCAGACATAATGGGGTTATGGAATTCTGATATCCTAGGATTATAGAAATTAATCACCTAGGATACTAGAATTCAGACATCCAAGGATTCTGGTATTCAGGCATCCTAGGATTCTTGATTTCAGACCTCCGAAGATTCAAGAATTCAGATATTATAAGATTTTAGAATTCACACATTCTAGGCTTCTAGAATTTGGATAGGATTCTAGAATTTAATCTAGGATTCTGGAGTTCATGCATTCTCTGATTCTAGAATTCAGACATCCAAGGATTCTAGAACTCTGACATCCAAGGATTCTAGGATTCAGACATCCTTGGATTCTAGAACGGAGATATCATAGGATGCTAGAATTCAGACCACCTACGATTCTAGCATTCAGACATCCTAGGATTCTAGAATTCTGATATTCTAAGATGCTAGAATTCTGATAGCATTAGATTCTAGAATTCAGACATCCTTGTATTCGATAATTCCGATATACTAACATTCTAAAATTCAGATATGCTAGGATTCTAGAATTCTGATATCCTAAGATTCTAGAATTCAGACATGCAAGAATTCTAGGATTCTGACATCCTAACATTCCAGAATTCAGACATGCTAGGATTCTAGATTTCAGATATCCTAGGATTCTGGATTTCAGACCTCCTTAGTTTGTAGATTTCAATGTTCCAAGTATTCATGAATTCAGACAACCTAGTGTTATAGAATTTAGTCTAGGATTCTAGAAATCAGGCATTCTCTGATTCTATAATTCAGACATGCTAGGATTCTAGAATTCTGATATCCTAAGAATCTAGAAATCATATATCTGGGGATTCTAAAATTCAGCTACCCTTGGATTCTAGAACTCAGACATTCTAGGATACTAGAATTCAGACATCCTAGGTTTCTAGAATTCAGTCTACGATTCTAAATTTCAGACATTCTCTGATTTCAGAATTCAGACATACTAGGATTCTGGACCTCAGACATCCGAGGATTCAAGAATTCAGACATTCTAAGATTCTAAATTCACACATCCTAGGAATCTAAAATTCGGACATCTTAGGATTCTAGAAATCAATCTACGATTCTAGTATTCATACAATTTTGATTAGAGCATTCAGACATCCTAGGATTCTAGAATTTTGATATCCTAGGATTCTAGAACTTAGACATCCTAGTATTCATTAATACTAGGATTTTAAAATTCAGACCTTCTAGGATTCTAGAATTCAGGCAACCTAAGATTCTAGAATTCAGACCTCCTAGGATTCTAGAATTCAGACCTCCTAAGTTTGTAGATTTCAGACATCCTTGGATTCTAGTATTCAGTCATCCTAGTATTTTATCATTCAGTCTACGATTCTATTATTCAGGCATTCTCTGATTCTAGATTTCAGATATCCTAGGATTCTAGAACTCGGACATCCTAAGATTCTAGGATTTAGTCTTCCTAGGATTCTACAAATCAGACAGTCTACGATTCATCAATTCTGATGTAATATGGTTCTACAATTGAGACATTACTATGATTCTAGATTTCAGACATTTTACAATCCTAGAATTTAGACATAATGGAGTTCTGGAATTCTGATATCCTAGGATTATAGAAATCAATCAACCTAAGTTACTAGAATTCAGACATCCAAGGATTCCGGTATTCAGGCATCCTAGGATTCTTGATTTCAGACTTCCGAGGATTATAAAATTCAGATATTATAAGATTTTAGAATTCACACATTCTCGGATTCTAGAATTTGGCAATCTTAAAATTCTATGATGTAATCTATGATTCTGGAATTCATGCATTCTCTGATTCTAGAATTCAGACATCCTGGGATTCTAGAACTCAGACATTCAAGGATTCTAGAATTCAGATATCCTAGAATTCTAGAATACAGTCATCCTTGGATTCTAGAACAGAGACATCCAAGGATGCTAGAATTCAGACAACCTACGATTCTAGCATTCAGTCATCCTAGGATTCTAGAATTCTGATATCCTAAGATTCTAGAATTCTGATAGCATAAGATTCTAGAATTCAGACATCCTTGTATTCGATAATTCAGATATACTAACATTCTAAAATTCAGACATGCTAGGATTCTAGAATTCTGATATCCTAAGATTCTAGAATTCAGATATACAAGGATTATAGAATTCAGACATCCTAACATTCTAGAATTCAGAGATACTAAGATTCTAGAATTCTAATATTCTAAGATTCTAGAATTCAGACAACCCAGTATTCTAGAATTCAGACATACTAACATTCTAGTATTCAGACATGCTAGGATTCTAGAATTCTGATATCCTAAAATTCTAGAATTCAGACATTCCAGTATTCTAGAATTCAGACATCCTAACATTCTAGAATTCAGACATGCTAGGATTCTATAATTCTGATATCCTAAAATTCTAGAATTCAGACATGCTAGGATTCTAGAATTCAGACATCCTAACATTCTAGAATTCAGATATGCTAGGATTCTAGAATTCTGATATTCTAAGATTCTAGAATTCAGACATCCCAGTATCCTAGAATTCAGACATCCTAACATTCTAGAATTCAGACATGTTAGGATTCTAGAATTCAGATAACCTAAAATTCTAGAATTCAGACATTCTAGTATTCTTGAATTCAGACATCCTAACATTCCAGCGTTCAGACATGCTAGGATTCTAGATTTCAGATATCCTAGGATTCTGGAATTCAGACCTCCTTTGTTTGTAGGTTTCAATGTTCCAACTATTCATGAATTCAGACATCCTAGTGTTCTAGAATTTAATCTAGGATTCTAGAAATCAGGCATTCTCTGATTCAATAATTCAGACATGCTAGGATTCCAGAATTCTGATATCCTAAGAATCTAGAAATCACATATCTGGGGATTCTAGAATTCAGCTACCCTTGGATTCTAGAACTCAGACATTCTAGAATACTAGGATTGAAACATCCTAGGTGTCTAGAATTCAGTCTACGATTCTAAATTTCAGACCTTCTCTGATTCTAGAATTCAGACATACTAGGATTCTAGACTTCAAAATTCTGAGGATTCAAGTATTCAGACATTCTAAGATTTTAAATTCACACACCCTAGGAGTCTAGGATTCAGACATCTTAGAATTCTAGAATTCACTCTAGGATTCTAATATTCAGACTTTCTTTGATTCTAGAATTCAGACATTCTAGGATTCTAGAATTCAGTTTTTCTAACATTCTAGATTTCAGACATCTTAAGATTCTAGATTTCAGACATCCTAGGATTCTAGAAATCAGACATCCTAAGATTCTAGGATTTAGAGTTCATCAGATTCTATTATTCTCACATCTTAGGATTCTAGAATTCAATCCAACATTCTAGAATTCAGACATTCTCTGATTCTAGGATTTAGACATCCTGGATTCTAGAACTCAGACATCCAAGAATTCTTGAATGCAAATATCCTTGAATTCTAGAATTGAGACATCCTAGGATACTAGAATACATACAACCTACTATTCTAGAATTCAGACATCTTAGGATTCTAGAGTTCAAACGTCCTAGGATTCCAGTATTCTGTCTAGGATTCTAGAGTACACACATTCACTGATTCTGGCATTCAGACATCCTAGTATTCTAGAACTCAGACATCATTGGATTCTAGAATTCGCACATCTTAAGGTATTAGATTTCACACATCCTAGGATTCCAGAATTTTAACTTCTCATTATTCTAGAATTCAATCTAGGATTCTAGAATTCAGAGTTTCTCTGTGTCTACAATTCAGATACAATAGGATTCTAGAACTCAGGCAACATAGGATTCTAGAATTCAGACACCCTACGATTCTAGAATCAGATATCCCAGGATTCTATAATCTTGATATACTAAGATTCTAGGACTCAGACATCCAAGGATTCCAAAATTCAGACATCCTGGTATTCTAGAATTCAGACATCCTAAGATGCTAGAATTCAGATGTACTAGAATTCTAGAATATAGACATCTTTGAATTATAGAATTTTGACATCTTTGGATTCTAGAATTCGGGCTAGGAGTCTACTATTTAGGCATTCTCTGATTCTAGAATTCAGACATCCTAGGATTCTAGAACTCAGACATCCAATGATTCTAGAATTCAGACATCCTAGAAAATTAGAATTCAAACATCCTTGGATTCTAGAACTCAGGCGTCCTTGGATTCTAGAAATTAGACATCCTACGATTCTAGAATTCAGACATCCTAGGATTCTAGAATTCAGACATCCTAGGATTCTACAATTCAGACATTTCAGAATTCTAGAATTCTGCTATCCTAAGATTCAAGAATTCAGACATCCAAGGATTCTAGAATTCTGACATCCTAACATTCTAGAATTCCAACATCATAGGGTTCAGGTATTCTGATACATTAAGAATCTAGAATTCAGACATCCTGGTATTCTAGAGTTCAGATATCCTAACGTTCTAGTATTCAGACATGCTAGGATTCTAGAATTCTAATATCCTAAGATTCTGGAATTCAGACATTCTACTCTTCTAGAATTCAGACATGCTTGGATTCTACAATTCTGATATCCTAAGATTCTAGAATACATGCATCCTAGTATTCCAGAATTTAGACCTCCTTAGTTTGTAGATTTCTGGGTTCCTAGGATTATAGAATTCAGACATCCTAGTGTTCTAGAATTTTGATATCCGAGGATTTTAGAACTTAGACATCCTTGGATTCTAGAATTTAGTAATACTAGTATTCTAGAATTCAGACCCTCTAGGATTTCAGAATTCAGACATTATAACATTCTAGAATTCAGACATCCTAGGTTTCTAGAATTCAGTCTATGATTCTA
>PVKP010029306.1:0-29165 GCA_004027715.1 Plecturocebus donacophilus
TATATTTAGTTCATTTTGTTCAGTTTTTCTCCTTTGTTGGCTTATTAGTGGTCATTCTTTGTTTTGTTATTTTAATGTTTGCTCTAGTGTATATACTATATGTCTTGTATTTATCACAGTTAACCTTCAAATGATATTATGCTATTTTACAGATAGTATAAGAATCTGACAATAATATACTTTCATTTTTCCCTTTTCAATCTTTATGCTACTGTTGTCACACATTTTACTCCTGCAAATGCTATGAACCTTATTTTACATTGTCACTGTTTTAGTTTAAATAAGAAATTATCTTTGAAAAGGGATTTGAATCATAAGAGTAAAATCTTATATATTCACCCATGTAGTTGGTATTTCTGCTGATCTTCATTACTTTGTATAAACTGATATTTACATTTGGTATCATTTTATTTTTTTCTTCCTGAAGTACTTATTTTAATATTGCTTGTAATGTGGATTTATTGGTGGTGAAATTTTTCAGTTTTACAAAGACTAAAAACGTCTTCTATTTTACCTTATTATTATTATTGTTTTTTGAGAAAGGGTCATACTCTGTCACTCAGGCTGGAGTTCAGTGGTGTGATCACGGCTCACCGCAGCCTCAACCTTCTGGGTTCAAGCAATCCTCCACCTCAGCCTCCTGAGTAGGTGGGACTACAGGCATGCACCACCATGTCCTGGCTGATTAATTTCTTTCTTTCTTTCTTTCTTTCTTTTTTTTTTGTAGAGATGGGTTCACTATCTTGCCCAGGCTGCTCTCAAATTTCTCAGGTCAAGTAATTTTGGGAGGTGAGTCTCCTGAAGTGCTGGGATTACAGGTGTAAGCCACCATACCCAGCCTTTACCTTACCTTTTGAAAGATATTCTTACTAGGTATGGAATCTTAGCTAATAGCTTTTCTCTTTCAGTACTTTAAAGATGCTGCTCCACTATCTTCTTGCTAATATGGTTTCTGATGAGAAATCTGTTGTTTTTATCCTTGTTTCTCTGTGTGTAATGTGCCCTTTTTCTTGGTTGCTTGTATATGATTTTCTCACTGTTATTGGTTTTGAGCAATTAGATCATAATAAACTTTGTTAGAGTTTTTCTTATATTTCTCATGCTTGAAATTTGCTGACCTTTTTGGATCTGTGGATTTATTATTTTTATCAAATTTGAAACATTTTCTACCATTAGTTCTTGAAATATTTTTTATGTCTTCTCCTTTGAGCACTTAAATTGTGCATATATCAGGCTTACTGTGATTGTCTCACAGCTCATTCATGCTCTGTTCATTTTATAAATTCTATTTTCTATCTGTGTTTCATTTTGGATTGTTTCATTGCTATACTTCAACTTCTCTAATCTTTTCTTCTACAATTTCAAATCTACCATTATTTTTATTTGATGTATTTTTTAATCTTACACACTATAGTTTTCATATCTAGGAATTAAATTTGGGCCTTTGAAATTATCTTCTATGTCTCTAAATATTTTCAAACATGTAGAGTCTGGATCAGCTATGTAATGTGTGGCATCCAGTTTAAAGTGACATGCAACACCTCTCATTTAAAAAATGTTAAAAATTTCAAGAGGGTTACAGTGGAACATTAAACAAAGGGTGGGGTCTGCACTGGTTTGGGTGTGCCAGAGCTGGAGGGGCCCTCAGATTCTCTCAGGAGATTGCTGGACTTCAGAGGGACTGTGTCTGTTGTTGGGATTCAGCATCATTGCTGTGAATTGATTTATATTTAAAAAAATCTAAAGAATTAATATGTAATCTTACCATCCTAAAGTAACTACTGGTGTTTTTGAGATTTTTTTTTTTCTATTTTTTTCCTATTCATATATAAAAATAGTTATGTTTTTTATTTCAAAGTAATGTCAACTCATTGTAGTAAAGTTGAAAAATAAAAGCTCAAATAATAAATAATAAACATAAAATATAAACTATATAAATTAAAATCACTATACAAACTACTTGGTAATCTAATGTTTTTACTTTATATGTTGTGTCATTTCTCCACTTATATATTTTATGAATTTCATAGTAATGAAAGCAAATACACATTTTCATATTTTGATTTTTGCATTAAACCTTTCTGGGTAATCATCCTTCTAGGTTACTTCCTACTATTTATAGGCATTACCAATGTTGGTAATATAATAGGATGGTTGTATTATAATTTATTTATTTTCCTATTATTTTGTATTTATTTCATTCTAATTTTATATTATTTTAAACAATAATGGTAGTCTCATTTTTTTTTTTTTTTTTTGAGACAGAATCTTACTCTGTCACCAGGCGCCAGGCTGGCACCAGGCGCCTCCGCCTCCCAGGTTCATGCAATTCTCCTGCTTCAGCCTCCCTAGTAGCTGGGACTACAGGTGCGCACCACCATGCCCAGCTAATTTTTTTGTATTTTTAGTAGAGATGGGGTTTCACCATGTTGGCCAGGATGGTCTCGATCTCTTGACCTCGTGGTCCTCCTGCCTCAGCTTCCCAAAGTGCTGGGATTACAGGAGTAGTCTCATTTTAATGTAAAAAGCCTTTTCCATCTTTTGAATTGTTTTGCTAGGATGCAAGCTTAGAAGTGGAAACACCACACCAAAGGTTATACACATTTGAAGTGGTTATCAATATTGCCAATCAATTTCTAAAGTGTTTTACTAATTTATATTTGCAGCAGTAGTGTATGAGACAGCTAGTTCCACCATATCCTCAAAACATTTAAATCACATTATTGGCATTCAATAGTTCAGAAATAACATTTTTCAGTTTTAATCTATAATTCTTTGATTACTAAACTGACTAGTTTCAATATGTTTTTAAGCAAGCTATACTTGCTTATGTTAATGATCTCTGTGACCTTTATTCAGTTTTTCTACTGGATTTTTGACACTTCTATTAAATTGTATTATTAAGATACATATCTCAATGTCATATTTGTTTCAAGTGCTTTCATTTCAATGCTGTCCTATATGCATTTCTTTATATTTCCTTTGCATTAAAAATAAAATACGTTACAAATAATTTCAATTAAAGTACACAATAAACACTTGATTCCTTATTAAGAAATAATAGAGATTTTTTTTGAAGGAGGGTAAGTATAAATGTTTAGATAATATCATAGTGACAACATATATGCATTTTGTCTTGTTTCCTTTTCATATGAAAAGTGTGAGAACTTCGTAGTTGTTTGCTAATCTGTATTTTAATAGACAGTTTTTATTTTTAAACAGAAAGTATATATGCCAAAAGTTAGGTTGACAAATTAATTGACCATAATTGTCAAAATTGCTGGTTATTAATTTATTTTTAGTTTTGGTGTGTGAAAATGTAAACCTGCACAAGTGCCATGGTCAATTACAGCATATTTGATGTGACCTAATTAGTACTGTGAGGAACCAACACATGGAAAAGCAAATGGGGACACATGCTAGGGACAAAACATCATGTGATATGAATACTAATTTTGGCTTTATATTGTTTTATTCATTAAAAACCTTCCTCTGTTAAAGAAGATAAAACAGGCTGGGCTTGGTGGCTCATGCCTGTAATCCCAGCACTTTGGGAGACTGAGGTGGTGGGTCACCCGAGGTCAGGAGTTCGAGACCATCCTGGCTAACATTGTGAAACCCCATTTCTACTAAAAATACAAAAAATTAGCCAGGTCTGGTGGCACACACCTGTAATCCCAGGTACTCGGGAGGCTGACGGAGGAGAATCGCTTGAACCCAGGAAGCAGAGGTTGCAGTGAGTCGAGAGTGTACCATTCACAGTTGCCTGTTTTGGGTGGGTTGCTGGGCCTTCTAGAGTTAAGTTGTTCAGATCCCAGGAAGAAAAAAGCACCCAAAGTACATGGCAGGCTTTAGATATCTGACAAATTTTGGAGGGCACACAGCGAGGTTAAAAGGATTTTTTCCTTTCTAGTCACAACTGGAGGGAGTTGGTTGTGAGTAGAGCTTAGATACAATAACAACAACAACAACAACAAAAACCCCAAACCCAAAAAACCCCTGATATCATAGTTTAAAAGATGAAAGGCCAAGAGGAACCCCTCTGATATGGTACCTTAGACGTTATCTGACCACTCAGGACATAGCAAGTGAGAAAAAGCCTAGTGTATTGAACACCCAAATCTGTCTTCATTTCTTCCTGACCACATTCTTCTCCTAAATCCCCCATGACATTAAAGAAGAAAAGGGCATAAACCTACAAAGGCAAAGAGACAGAGAGGATAACCACAAAATGCTGGATGTTGACAACAGAGACCTCCAGTGAAATGACCCAGGTATTTAAATGAGGCCTGTCTCCACATGTTTTAATTTTGTTTTTCAGTGTCTGAAAATGGATATCCAAGAATTAATCATTTGAGGAATGCATGACAGAGACCAGAACATGTAAAAAGAAAAAAGAAATTCTGAGGAAAAAGAGAGTACAGAGAACAGAGTAAACTTAAAAACAAATTACAATTAGTATTTTCAGGTTAATATTTACTCTGATACTAAATATAAAATAATAAAATTAATATTTTCATTTCCAGAACAAGATGCTATTAAGAAAAAAAAGGAATATTCAGGGAATAAGAAAAGAGTTCCTCGTGGGAAAAATATTATATAAAAGTAAAAATTTCACAAGATGGATTGGATGATAAATTTGAGTATATTTTTGGGTAAAGAAAACAAAAAGATGGATAGAAAATAGGAGAGAAAAGAACAGTAAGGGTTGGGAATATAGAGAGAGAGATAGGGCCCAGAGGACCTCAAATTCCAGTCCCTCAAACACCAATGTGTGTGGAAAGCAGCTGAGTCTTGCAGCCCTTCCCCCAACCCCAGAAAGTGCTGTAGAAGTGGCTGAGCATTGATGTCCCTAGTTAAGTCATGTGGTTGGAACAGTTGGATGAAGACTGTGTGGCCTGAGGCCTGAAGGTTATACACCAGGGTTGAAGACTTTAGCAAAGATACAGTGAACAAAGATGCTGTGGCCCAAATCTAATCTGCCCCCCAGTGGAGGCCAGATAAAGCAGAGGCTGCATAGGAGCCCTTCGTAGTCTGGTTAGGCTGCTTTAACAAAATACCACAACTAGGTAGATTATAAACAACGGAAAGTTATTTCTCACAGTTCTGGAGGGTGGAAAGTTCATGATCAAGGCAGATTAGGCATCTGTTGAGGGTGTGCTCTCTGGTTTATAAATGGCGTCTTCTTGCTGTGTCCTCACATAACTCAAGTGATGAGGGATCTCTTGGCTTCTTTTATAAGGGCATTAATCTCATTATGAGGGCTCTACCACCATGACATAATCACCTCCCAAAGGCTTTACCTTCTATCATCATCATCTTGCGGGTTATTACTTCAACCTAGGAATTTGGGGGGTACACAAACATTCAGACCATAGCAAAACCACATGCCCCTCATGCAAACCTTCATGTGGTCATGCCATGGAAGCTGCTGCACAACCCAGATGCCAAGAAGGAAAAAAGAAGGAGCAGGAGTCAGGGGCTGAATGGGAGTGGGAAGAAAATTCATAGGCCAAGTTTACTTTGGAAGAGAATGAGTGACTTTGAATTAGCCAGTATAAATTTTTTTGCTATGAGGTGGTAATGGGCACTTGGGAACTGAGTCAATTTAATGAGAGGGGTGCAAAGAATGTGACTTTTTGTCTACCCAACTTTTTCCTTAGGAACATACTAATTACATAATCAATAAACATAAAAAATACTTATGGATATCATGCGTAGATAATTAATAGAAGATAATCTTCTTTTTTTCCAATAACAAATAAACATTTTCTTCTAATCAGTATTCTACCTGAATATTTACCAGTTCAGACAATTCTTTTAATATTCAGAATACATGAATAATACACATATATCATACACTGCACATTGCTAATGGTATAGTTTTAATCAAGCAGTTATTATGTGCATATTACCATATAGTTACTAAAAAATGAAATAAATTGTCCTTGGTTTCAGGAAATTTGTGACCAAGAAATTAGGCAGTAAGTAATTTCTAAACAAGAGTTGCACACAATATGACTTCAGAGGATGGAGAGAGTGTCATGGATTTGGATGTTCAGAGAAACTGAATAAGGGACAGGGTGCTTGAGCTGGACATGGAAGACCAGAGATCTAACAAGGAATGACAAAGTGGCTGCAGCAAGAAGGGCTGCCTGGAAGTCTCTGTTGACACATTCTGAGGATGAGTCTGTTTTCAGTGGGGAGAGTGCTATGGAGAACCAGCAGTGTCCTCTATGGGCAAGAGAGGGGAGAGGGCCAGGGCCAGGATATGCATTGGCATTGGTCCTTGAGATAGGCAGAGAGGTGAGGGGCAAGCATTCTATGTAGGTGATATTGGAGAGACAAGAGTGCTCAGAACAAAATATGTAGGGTGCCTTCTGGATCCACCAGAGGATTTAATGAAGTCGAGTAGCTGATGACAAGGGTGGGTCAAGGCCAGATGAAAAGAGCCTCTGAAAGCCAAGTTAAGAAGTTAATCCATTATCTGTATGTAATATGGAATCATTGAGATTTTTTTTAATGCAAAAATGACACAATCAAAATGGGAGCAAGCAGGATGAATGGAGATTCAAGATCAGAAAAGACGACCTTGAAGTAGTAAGAACATTTAACTTGCACACCAAATAATTGACAAATTTGAGTTCATTTTGTATGTCTTTGAAATCTTTCTCATTGAAGTGTTCAAAGTTCTTTAACACCAATTCACTAGAGGTTAACGCATCCATCTTAACTATTGAAAATAAATTTCTGCTCTTACCTGTGTGGTGTTAAAAAATCGCTTAATTTCTCTGAGGTTTAGTTTTATTGACTGCAAAATGAGCTGAAAAATAAATTATTTCTAAAGTCTCTCTCAGTGTTATATTTTATTTAGTAACATTGGTAACTGATGACTTGGTTTTCTTTCTAATCACTGCTTCAGAAATAGTTATGAATACATTTACTCATTGCAATGACAAAGAGGTAGATTTATTTACTTATTAATACATGTGCTCATCTCAATTACTATCTATGATATTTATTAATTGAATCCTTAATGGGACCTAGATCTGAAATGGTAGTAAGCCTATTTGGTGACAGTGTCTTATGTATATATATATATTACTAATTTCATAATTTCCAAGCAAATTTGAGAAACATGCTTTATTAAATCCATGATCAATATTCAAACATGACTTCATTTCTTGGCACATGAAATGGAGACCAAATTGTTTCCCTGCTTTCTGTCTTCCATTTCCATACCTCTGTTACTACAAAAGTGGAACCATTTATTTTGCAAAAGGTTTGCCAGAGAACTAATTATAACCTCAAGTAGGGTGGTGTTCAGAACAGTCTGAGTGACAAATAATGAGAAAAAATAATCCAATAATTATTTAAAGTAGTGGGTGTTAGCAACTACTCTGATCTGATGATGGTGGTAGCTGGGAAGGGCTTCAAAGTAACAATACACATCCAGCCATTGATGACATTTTATTCTTCTATTCATAGTTTATTTCATTACAAAAGTCCAGTGGATTTAGTCTGTTTTTCAATTACCCGAGCCACTTACTTGCGGGTATTGTGCACGGCTGTTTCACGTGTGCTGCAGGCGCTCTGCACTATTATCCTGGTCAACAAAAGACAATTATTAAATTCTAAAAAAGCTTTAGATTGGACTGCCATGACAATAGGCATAGGTAATCAGAGATATAATCACATTCTGCTGGAAATCGGTGCCCATAGAATGAACAGGAATATCTCACAGCCTTTGAAGTCCATTTTCATGTAAACATCAAATGGTGCTGTGAGGTTTTCGCCACAGGTTTGAAGTGTAAATGTGCATCATCAGCTCAGGGTCAAAGAAATGACTTGCGGTTCTCAGTTTTAGTGTGAATATATTTGCAAAATACATCATTTTCCAGTTTTAGGGCCAAATCTATTAAGGATATTGGAATATTATGCCTTTTCTGTTTATATAATAGAAACACATCATGATATTCCTTGTGACACAGGTGGGTTTAATATGAATTGGATCATATGCTTAGTAAAAGAGCAACTCAGAAAAATAGCCAGATAATAGGCTGGAGCTAGGGGCAGGTGCTGGTCCTGTGTCCTACCATGAGGTGCTGTAAAAGGCTTGTGTCACTCTGTTTCTGAGGAAAAACATTTTAGAAGCAGCCGTGCTGTGGTATTGTCAAAGGCTGGGATGACTCTTGTATTCGGTGAGAGTGTGGGGCTATGAGGTAATTCAAAGGCGATTTTCTTCATGCTGAAAAGTAACAGTGACAGATTTTAGACTGTGCCATTGTTGCTGGGAGTTACAATAGTCCTAAATAAGTATGCACTGAAGAATGCCATAAACCTCAACTGCCTCAAAATAGTTCCTTTTACCAGCCTTCCGCAGAGTCTTTTATCTTCATTCTCTGAGCCATTTCCTTAAGTCAGAGTTTCTCAGCCTCGCCACTACTGACAATCCGGGCTAGATAAGATAATTCTGTGTTGTGGGGGACTGTTCTGTGCATTGTAGGATGTTTAGCAGCATCCTTGATTTCTGCCCATTAAATCCCAGTAGCATTTCCCCATCCTCTAGTGGCCAACCAGAAATGTCTCCAGATGTTGTTAAATGTCTCCTAGGAGCAAATTCCCCCTGGTTAGGATCCACTGCTTTATGAGACTTTCAAGCACTCTAAAGAGTTCCTGTTAAAATGCAAACTGTTACCATCTAGGAAAACACACGACTCCAGGAATACCTTATCATTTACCAGCATAAGAGTGGGGCCAGGAATGGGATATGAATCAAACTGATGATTGGAATTAGGAAAGTCCAGGGCATGGAGAAGTGTCCAGGAAGAGAAAAGCATTGGTGGTAGAACACTGTATCAGAGAAATTTGTGCAGCTTAGTATTCAGCCAGGCACAGTGGCTCATGCCTATAATCCCAGCACTTTGGGAGGCCGAGGCAGGCAGATGACTTGAGACCAGGAGTTCGAGACCAGCCTGGCCAAAATGGTAAAACCCCATCTCTATTAAAAATACAAACATTAGCCTGATGTGGCATGCACCTGTAGTCCCAGCTACTCAGGAGGCTAAGACAGGAGAATCACTTGAACCTGGGAGGCAGAGGTTGCAGTGAGCTGAGATCGCATCACTGCATTCCAGCCTGGGTGACAGAGCAAGACTGTCTCAAAAAAAAAAAAATGTAAGAAAAAAATTCGATGAAGGTGCTAAAGCAAGAGAAGCAAGATGGCAAACGTGGGGAGAATAGCACGAAGAGAAGGGAGGAGTCATTCAGGATACCAAGGGGCACTTTTGTACTGGAGGCCCGGTACGGGCAAGCAAACTGATGTTGGTTGGTCAGTGTGTAGAGTTAATTTTGCTGTAACCCGAGCTGACATGTTTATGATGATGTCTGTCAGATGAAGGTAGAGCTGAGAGAGTGGAGCAGTTTGCTCTGAGTGAGAGGTAGGAAGCGTGGTTTAATTCATGGTGCCAAAGAAAGAAGGTGTGTTGACATGGAGTCCTTTCCTCTGGAGGATGTAGAAGCCTGGGGTCCGAGTGAGGGCAGGCAGCAGACTTTCACACGAAAACATTTGTCTGCATGCTGTGGGTAGTCTGAACCTGTGGTGAGCACAGTGGGAAGAGATTCATCTTTTCCTGTGTGCTGATTAAAATCCTCGTATTTGAAAGTTTGCCACACATGCACACAATAAATGAGAACCACTCGGAAAGAGGCTCCAAAGCAAAAACTGAATATTTCAAAACATTACCTTTCTCGATGTGCATGGGAAATAGACTAGCTCAGGATCTTAATAGGAACAATCAAGAAATACTGGATTATTCCCATTCATATCTCCTCTTTTCTTATCTCAATTATTCTAGTTTTTAAACTCTGTAAGTAGAGATAAGATCTTGCTCTGTTGCCCTGGATTGCAGTGGCATGATTGTAGCTCACTGCATCCTCGAACTCCTATTTTCAAGAGATCCTCCTGCCTTGGTCTCCTAATGCTCTGGGATTACAGGTGTGAGTCACTGTGCCCAGCCTAGTTTTTAAATTTTTTTTCACTCTATTTTCCATGTCTTCCTCATACCAATCTCACTATCTGGATTATTTCAGAAAAGACAGAAACAAGAAATTAAAAGTAGGTAGTTAGTTCTGGCCTATTCTCTTCCTGCTCCCGCTACCACTCTCTCCAGCCTCCTCTTTATTCACGTTTCCTTATGCTCCCATCTCCTTTACAGCCTTCTTAAAATCCTGCCCTGGGATCTGCTTGTTAATGGGCTTTATAACTATAAACAAGCAGATCCAGGGCAGGATTCACTTTCTCCTACTGCCTCTATTTCTCTGCTTTTCCAGACTTAAAACCACCTAATTTTTATATGTATCATATCCTGATGGCCCAGGTTTTGGGGACAGTCTCAAGTTCATGTGTCATATTACTCCCATGACTGCCTTTGTTCTTGTCAACCACAAGTCATAGTTTCCTTTTTGGGATGTGTCATCATTATGTCCATTTGAAATGTAAAATACGAGGGAGAGTGACTGCAGAGTGGCATGAGGGGGCATTTCTGAAGTGGCACACTTCAGAAATGAAGGAAATGGTCAAAACTCATCAAATGTACCCTTAAAATTGGTGAATTTTATTCTGTGCAAATTATACTTCATAAAAAAGTGACTAAAAATATAAAACGAAAGACAATATGCTTTTGCCCATGCTCTTGCCCTGGCCGCCTTCCCAATGGAGTTGTGTGGAGTGGGATTCTCTCCTCTCAGTATTTTACTTCCCATCTCCTATGGGAATTAGTGTGCTGTTCTGTGCTGCCTCATTTCACTCCCGTCAGCCCAGGGAGCAGGGCTCAGAGCACCTGCTCTCAAGAGAAACCAGAGTGCCTGCCTCAAAGTGGCAAAAGATAAAGTCCTATACAAAACAAAAATGCAATGATGTCTGACCAAGCCCTTGTACATAATATGTCTTTTTAACAGAAGTATCCATCAAAGTGATATAAATATCCTCATAATCTTGATCTTTTCAATGCAGCTCAACCAGCTGCTGAAGGGCTGTGTTGGTTCCCAGACAGACTCTGTAATTTGAAGTTTCTGGGATCCCCTCTCACTCTTGCTCTGGGACCAGCCACAGCCCTGGTGCTCAGGCCACAGAGCCTTCTCTCTTCCCACCTGCAGGGAGGAAACTGGGAGAATCCCCTCCCATCATTAAGGCTGTGGGCACGTACAAACCCATTCATGGATTTTAAGGGACAAGTGAACCATATTAAAGGAGGAAAGAGGGAGGGGCGATTAAGCATCTTTTTATCCCTTTCCACAGCCGTCGACCCTTCTTTGGATCTCTCATTTTCTCCTCATTTAAGTTTGAACTTACATGTTTCCATGAACAAGCAGATCCCAGGACAGGATTTTAAGAAGGTCATTGCCAATATCATTCATTAATATGATATTTATGTATTACTAATGAGATATGACTCTGTAAGAAGAATGCCAATCACATTGTAAATAAAAATTTTCTTTTGATTATGAAAGCAAATCAGTCTCTTTCAAGAGAATTTGGATGTTAAAAAAATGTGCAAAAAGATGTCTAAAATCCCCATCTGGAAATGATCAATATCAATGTTGCTATCTTTCCATGTTATGTGTATGTGTGTAATTTTTATAAAAAGTAGACAAAATTAATGTTGTATTTTTGTACTGCACATTAAAAAGTCTTTAATTACATCATTTTAATGCTTTATATTATATAAACATATTATAATTTATTTAATCATTTTTTAATTTTTAGACACAAATTGTATCCATTTAAAGTACATAAATATATTAATAGAGTCTTTGTTGATATATTTTCTTTTTATGTATAGAGTTGAAGTTGTTGGGTATTTTTCTAAATTCTACATTTTATTGTCTACCTGAATAATATACTTCCATAAATTATTATATAATGGCCCCTTGATTTCAGAATACATGTAGTTTGTTCTTTTCAACATACAAAATGAGAATAGTGCAGGAAACAGAGACAAGAAAAACTAACAAAGATTATTTAGTTATTATGAGAGTTCCACCTACTGGTGTATTTTAAAATGGTGTAACACAGACCTTTTGATTAGCATCAATGAAATTATTTAAAATATCCCTGTTGCTTAAATTATTTTAGTCAGCATTAGGGTAATTGGTAACAAGAAAAATGTTATGGCTTTAGACTTTCTTTGTTAACTTTCTAAATGAATAAAAATCCCTATATTTACAGTATTTCAACAGGTTAAGAAATGGAAAACCTCATTTTTAACTATATATAAATAAAATAAATGGACTAACAAGGAAATAATAAATTAAAAATATATTGGAAAGTTAGTAAGATATTTACAATGAATGAAGACACCAGGATCAGATAATTTTATGATTAAGTTCTAACAAATCTTTAAGACATAGGTAATTTTGGCTGGATGTGATGGCTCACACCTGTAATCCTAGCACTTCAGGAGGCCGAGGCGGGTGGATTACTTGAGGCCAGGAGTTTGAGACCAGCCTGGCCAACATGGTGAAACCCTGTCTCTACTAAAAATACAAAAATTTGCTGGGTGTGGTGGCAGACATTTGTAATCCCAGCTACCTGGAAGGCTGAGGCAGGAGAATCCCTTGAACTTGGGAGGTGGGGGTTGCAGTGAGCTGAGGGCACTCCAGCCTGGGCGATGAGTGAAACTCCATCTGAAAACATACAAACAAACAAAAAACAAAACAAAACAAAAGGAAATGGGTAATTTTATGCTAAATAGTTTTGTAGAATAGAAGAAGTTGAATATTATCGCTCTGACTTTATAAGTCTAATTAAATGTAGTATCAAACTAAATAAAGATCTATCACAATAAAGAAAACTCTGGGTCCGTCTAATTTAGGACATAGTTCTAAAATTTTAAATAAATGATTGATATATGAAATGTAATATTTAAGGTAGTCTTTGAATAACAACAATTATGTCAATTATCTAATTTCATAACATACCATTCCAAATTTTAGAGTCTTACATCAATAAACACTTGTAAGCCCATGCTGGCAATTTGTGCCAGGATCAGCTGGCAGTTCTGCTAGTCCGGCTGTGGGCTCTTGTATGGCTGCAGGCCACATTTGGGGCGGTGGGGCCCACATTGGTCTCTCTCATACGTCTGACAATTGGTGCATGGTCTCTCTCTCTACATGTGGTTTGTTTTCTTTTGCTTATTTTTTTGAGACAGAGTTTCACTCTTGTCTCCCAGGCTAGAGTGCAATGGTGCAGTCTCAGCTCACTGCAACCTCCACTTCTCGGGTTCAAGCGATTCTCCTGCCTCAGCCTTCTGAGTAGCTGGGCTTACAGGTACTTGCCACCATGCTTGGCTAATTTTTGTATTTTTAGTAGAGACAGGGTTTTACTACATTGTCCAGGCTGGTCTTGACCTCCTGACCTCAGGTGATCCACCTGCCTTGGCTGCTCAAAGTGCAGGCATTACAGGTATGAGCCATGGTGCCTGGTTTAAGTTTTGCCTCTAGACTTCTTTATATGGCAAGCTCAGGACAGTAGGAAGTCAAGAACAGGCACCGCAAGGCCTCTGGAGGCTTAGATTTGGAAGTTACATATTGTAATTTCTGCTGCATTTAATTGGTTAAACAAGTTACTAGGGGGCCCAATTTAAGGGGATGGAGAAAGAGGCTAGTTTTTAATGGTAAGGATGGTGATCAAATTGTAAAGGAGTATCCATACAGGGATGAGAGGAACTGTTGCAGCCATTTATGAACACAATCTACTACTATCCTTAAATAAGTTAATTTTTGAAAAGTACTTAGAACAATGACTGACAGATAGTGTCATATAAGTATTTACCAAATAAATAAGGAGTCAATTACAGTTGATCTAGGAAAACAAAGTTTACCGTTAGAACAATCCACTAATTATGATTTTCTGAAAAGAAAAAATCTACCTCTCAGAAAGGAGGCCAATATAGACAACATAGGTAGGTATTTTTTGTTAAATAATTTCAGAGAGAAAAGAGAATCAATTACTTTCCCAATTTTTTGAGCTTCAAAAACTTAAGGTGACTCCAAGGTGGTTTATCATATAATCTTCTCCACTCTATTCCAGAAGCATAAGAATAATTGAAAAAAGTATTTTAAAAAATTATAAAGTACGTATATGAGCTTAAGAGCAAGAGGAAGAATAGTGGACCAGGAATGTATAGTGGTGAGTAGGGATAAACCGATGTTAGTACTGGACAAGGACCATAAGCCACATCACTTGCGTGGCAGGTGGAAATGGGCCAATGCTTGTAGCTCCAGTGGGAAAGAGAGGCATCTGAGTCAAAACGGGGAGGATGCTTGAGCTGCATGTGGGTGGAGCCTTTGAGACTGTTTTGCCTGTAAGGGGCAACAACCCCAACCTTCTAACTTAGTCAATGTCTGTGTAGCCCAAAGGGCCAGGCTGAGGCCACCTCAAAACCACTCCAAGAGAAAGACCTGATTGGGGTAGACACCCTTATGTAAGACAAGAGCACAAAGCAAAATTTCAAAGCACACAAAGAAATCCATGGTCCATGGCAGTAAT
This sequence comes from Plecturocebus donacophilus, assembly GCA_004027715.1. NCBI lineage: Eukaryota > Metazoa > Chordata > Mammalia > Primates > Pitheciidae > Plecturocebus > Plecturocebus donacophilus. The sequence goes on from PVKP010029306.1 coordinate 14,552, forward strand.
TTTTCTTGGGGATAGATTTCCTTCTGATGACATCCTAAGAGTATTTATTTATTTATTATTCAACAAATATTACTTGTTCAAAAAGCATCCACTATCTTCCAAGTACAAGTTGTTCTAGTGACTGGGAACAAACAGTGAACAAAGCACACAAAAGTTCTCCTCTTCATGGAGTTTATGTTCTGGTGGGAAAGAGATGAGGAAAGAAACACTTCTAGAGTAACCTGGATAGAGTGTAACTAGTTAGACAGATGACGGATGATGACTGAGACATAGATTCTCAAGCCCCTGAATCCCTGAAGCCTGTCCTGCTCCAGATGTCCATTCTCTCACGAAGTCCCAAACACCAATCATTTTTCCTTTTTTATTGAACCACACAAATAAAATGAAGATGAAATGAAATGAAATGTATGAGGAAGTGTGCTTTGTCTTCTCATCTTTATTAAAAAGAACAAGCTGGCAAGACAAAGAACCAGGAGAGAACAGTTCATATTACATAAGGAGTGTAAGGGGCTTTCCAGGTGGGTCACAGAAGAAAACAAATTAATGACTCTTCAGGAAGTATAGTGATTAAATAAAATTGAGAGATTAGCATCCAGTTTTTATTTGGTCATTTAAAAAAACATTTTTAACTTTAATTTTAGATTCGGCGGTACATGTGCAGGTTTGTTACATGGGTATATTGTGTGACAGCATCTATTTTTTAGTCAGTTTTGTAGCATCTGCACACTTTTCTAGTTTCTAAAAATAAAATATACTCACTTAGATTCTTCTTTTTTAAAGACAGCTCAACTTGTGCTCATGAGATTTCCGTTTCATTTATGCTCAGTCCAGGTGTGTACTGGGCAATCACGTTTTCCTTTTCTAATTATATCTGAACTTGAAGGTGGGTAGAGAGAAGATGGTTCCAATGGCAGGAAGCTTCTGTGCCCTCTTTCTCTTCCCTGTTATCATTTTGCTCTAAACTTTTTCCATTGGAAGAATCACAATTTAATTATCACCTAAAATTATCTTTTTGAGCAGAAAATAATTGAAATTTTGGCTATCATTACTGCTCTTTCCTGGTTCTCCTCTGATGGCTTAATCTGAGATGGGCAGCTTTTTTGAGTCAAATATACTATTTATTTTGAGATTTTGATTACATCTATGCGTTCACAAAATACATGTATATAATTATACATATTTATGCATACAATTTGTATTGCATTCTGCCTATTGAAATACATCCTTGGGAGATAGGAAATGAATCTCTGTCTTAGGTAGTTTCTCTTTCTTTGGTCACTTCTTTTAATATTGAGGTTATCAGAGAGTTGTCACTGTCTCTTTTTATTCTAGGTCCTCACAAATACTCACACAGTGATAAAACATTAAGAAGGAGGGCTGCCCTTGAGAGACAAGGATGGGAAGAGAATGGAAGGATGTTGTAGGCTTAAAGAGGTCAGGAGGATCTAAATCATTAAAGGCCTTAACTACCAAGAAAAGAATTTGCCTGAATTATAAAGATCATGGGACACTGCTAAGGATTTTCTACTCTCAATGCTTTTGACTCTCTCCTGTAACATAAAAGACTCACAGACAAACATTTCTAGCCCTAACACCTTCTCTATCCGTAAAGCCCTGTATTCACTGCTGAATGAGCATTCCTACCGGGCTGGCCCAGTGTGTAATCTAATGAAATACATCCTGTTTTTTCCCCACCTTATCCTGGGGTACCACCACCCCTCTAAAGTAAGTCAAGCTAGAAAGCTGAACATCATCATTAATTCTCTTCACCAACCCTGTCTAACCAATCACCAAGTAATTTTGATTGTAACCCATGCATATGTCTTCATCCACTGCTTTACCTTCTTTTCTACTGTTACTGCCTTAGTTCAAGTCCTCAGCCTCTCTTCTGAATTATGGCATTCAGCCCCCAAATCATCTTTCTGATCCTAGTTCAGCCCTGCTTCCAGTTTTCCTTCCATACTACTGCTAAAATTGTCTCTAAAATGCAAATCCTATCATGTTACCCCCCTATAGAAAATCCTCAGTGGTGTACCATAACTTTTATAATGAAGGCAAATTCTTCATCTTGGTAGGCATGCACTTTTATGATTTAGCTCCTCCTGACCTCTGTAAGGAGGTTTTGTTCTCTTCCCATTTTGTTTCTCCTGGGCAGTCCTTCCTGATGTTTCATCACTGTGTGTGTATTTGTAGCCCACTGAACAGGCTGAGTTCTCTCACACATTTGGGCTTTTACATGTCCTGTTCTCTTTGTCTGGAATTCCAGCCCCCCTCCATTCTTAGCCATTTTGCGACTTCTTTTTTAATTTTTGAGATTCAGCTTAATCTCCTCTGAGACCTTTCCCCTCTCTCAGGTGAAGCCAGATGCCTCTCACCTGTGCTGACTTCAATACTGCACATAGCTCTATAATTTACCTGTATTGTGTTGTAATTATTTCCTTACTCAGTGTCTTCCCCATGAGACCAACAGCCTCTTGAAGGCAGAGTCTGTGTCCACCCAACCTTTCAATTTCCCAGGACCGGGCACTGTGCCTGGCATATAATAGGAATTCAGTAAATAAGAAATTGAATTAAACGGCCAGCACTATAAGATACAAGCTTCATGGAATGCTCTTTTTATAATGTCAGGGTTCTGCTCAGTTCCTCGGTAAGCTTCCATAAGAGAAAAATCGGTTTCTCTGTAGCCCTATCACTACTTGTATAAGAACAAATAGCAGAATAGACTCATTCATTCACTCCAATCAACATCTCTGTGTTTTGCTGACAGGACAACCTGCCCTTTCTTGTTTCATTTACGGGTGTTGTCAATAGCTAAACATTATGTAGTTTAGGAACAATCACTTCAAATAACTGGAGAGATAAAGCTTGATAATTTTTGTGAAGGATTTATCATTTGAACTATACAAAACTACTGTGAAATGTTAGCAAATAACTGAGCCTCAGGGAGTAATAATTACTTTCATTCTACAATTGCAGATGATGTAAAATAAAAGCAACATAAGTTGAAGTTTTAGATACTAATATAACATAAATAGGCAGCAGGATTAGAATAAAGTCAGCCAAACAATTTTCTGTCCTCAAAAGCTATCAGGGGGTCATATAATATTTTGGACCCTGAGCCGATGACTTTTGGCATATCTACTGGACAAATTCTCCAGTAGAGCATACTGCTGAAGTTTATCAACCTTTTAATTTATGCTTGTAAACCCATTTCTGAGAATTTTCTTAAACACTGTCTGAACGATTTGATATAAAATGTTACTGTCTCAGTTGTGACTGATTATGTCTCACTATCCATCTTGTTTGTTAGGACTAGCTTACTGCTTCAGTCAAGAGCATCATAGTCTGAGTGGCTTATAAACAACAGAAATTTATGTCTCACAGTTCTGGAGGCTGGAAGTCTGAGATCAAGGTCCCAGCACAGCTGGGTTCTGGTTAGCCCTCTTCTGGCTTGCAGACTGCCAAGTATCCCCACATGGTGGAAAGAAGGATGGAGCTCTCTGGGTATAAAGGCACTGATCCCACCAAGAGAGCTTCACTCACATGACTGAATCACTTCCGAAAGGCCTCCACCCTAATACAATCACATTGGGGGTTAGGATTTCAACATAAAAATTTTTAGGGCAGACACAAACATTCAGTCCATTGCATATACTAAATATTCTGGAGATTGCACAGTGTTCTTTTAAAATGCTTCACAGATGCAATGGCCTTTCAGATTTAATAGAGTTTCTCCTTCTATGTCACACTGGTAGTAAATGAAAGCAAAGATAGGCTAAAAGTGAGTGGATAGGACTTCTAGTCAATGTCTTACAGAAAGTTTAAACTCTTTCCTTTAGAGACTTTTTTTATGAAGTGAAAAAGGCAGGGAGGAAAGCTAAATATTTTATATTCTTAGTGACACAGATACTATGAGCTCTTGATAATCTTTACCCACACATATAAGGATTTATGTTCCTCTCCTCTCCTGTGACATGATCAAGCCTCATATCCCAAAAAAGAGCACTTTGCTCCTGCTAACCTATTTTTGCCCCAGATGTGAGCTCTAATTTCATTTCTTCTTTGGAAAATCTTCATTTTCTGGATAATTTTTCTTGAGGGACTACTGATTTTCATGGTCATTTTATTGGATTTGAGTGATTTTGCATGTATGTGGGCAATTCTAATTGGATACCAGACATTGTGAATGTTATGTTTTTGTGTGCTCTAGTTTTTTGCATTACTTAAAATATTTTTTACCTTTGTTCTGAGATGCAGTTAAGTTACTTGGAAAGAATTGGATCTTTCAGAAGCTAGCATTTAAGGTTTCTAGAACAGCATTTCGGCTGGGCACAGTGGCTTACGCCTGTAATCACAGCACTTTGGGAGGCCAAGGTGGGTGGGTCATGAGGTCAGAGTTTGAGACCAGCCTGACTAATATGGTGAAACCCCATCTGTACTAAAAACACAAAAATTAGCCGGGCGTGGTGGCGTGTGCCTGTAATCCCAGCACTCAGGAGACTGAGGCAAGAGAATTGCTTGAACCTGGGAGGCGGAGGCTGTAGTGAGCTGAGACTGTGCCACTGCACTCCAGCCTGGGCAACAGAGTGAGACTCTGCCTCAAAACAAACAAACAAACAAACCAACCAACCCAGAAGAGCATTTCATCAGGGCTGAGGTAATACCTGTTGGAGAAATATGGAGAAATACTTGATGCTTGTGTCTTCGGAGGTCTTTCGATTCTGGCTGGGGTAGGAGACATATAACTATTTCCAGCTCTGTGAAATCTTGGAGAATTGTTCTGCCTCTTCCTTTTGAGTGGTTGTGTCTTGGCTTTTGGGATTTTCCTCACACACACATGCACTCATCACTACTTAGTTGAAGATTCTAGGGGAACCCTCTGAGGAGATTCCAGGGAGACCCTCTGATGATCCCAGAGCTCTCTTCTCTCTGGTACACAGCCCGAGGAATTCTAGACACCTTGGCCTTCCCAAAGTTTGCACTCTGTCTCCTCAGCCCAGGGAGACTGCCAGGCTCTGGGAGCCTGGCCCTGATCTGCAGTCTGGAAACCCTGCAGGCAGTGAGCTGTGGCAATTGTTCGGTTCACCTCATGTGTTTTCTTTCTTTCTGGGATCACCGTTGTGTGTTTTCTTTTGTCCAGTGTCCTATGTCCATTGTTTCACACACTTTGCCTGTTTTCAAAGTTGTTTAGGGTGTGAGGGTAAATGTCCCAATTCCTCCATTATGACCTGAAATGAAACGTATCCAAGTGGGAAATTTTGCATTAGTAGTTCCTATAAAAAAGTACAGTGTCGTGGACAAGAATATCAGACCGTTTATCAAGAAACCTGCATTTAAATCTTGATTCTTTCCCAGTGCCTTGGCCAACCTCTCTCTGCCTTACTACTATTACTAAATACATTACCATTGCTAAAATCATTTTCAGTTTCTTGTTGTCATTGTCATTACTTTTAGGGATATGACACATTAGTTGTTTCATTTTTAAATCTGAAAATGAGATTTATTTTTATTGAAAATGAGATAGTAAATGTGTCATACCCCTAAAAGTAATGAGAATGACGACAAGACGGAAAATGTTTTTAGTAATAGTTGTGTTGTTGGAGCAAGCATGTAAACTTTCCAGAACCTTGAAAGATAATAATCATTTAGCTATTTAAATTTTGGAAAATTTGTTAATAAATCATTTATATTACAAGTTGAGTGTTCCTTATACAAAATGATTGGGATCAGAAGTCATTTTGGATTTTGGATTTTATAATATTTGCATTTTTTAAAATCAGTTGAGCATCCCTAATCCAAAAACCCCAAATCTGAGACGCTCCAATGAGCATTTCCTTTGAGCATCATGTTCGTGCTCAAAAATGTTTGAATTTTGGAGAATTTTAGATATTGAATTTTCAGATTATAGGTGCTAAACCTATATTTCCTATGTCAAATCTTGTACACTTGTTGAGAAAATAAAAATTTACTTTAAAGGAGAGGTTGTTTTCTCACTGAGGGTCACAAAATCCATCATTTTGAATTTTAGTAACTGGATAAGGATGAAAAATTCTTTGCTTTCAAAAACTCAGTGAGGCAAGCAACTATTATAGAACCTGTTGCATTGGGTGATAATGTATATAAACACGGGAATGATAATATTTAGTTGTTGCTGTGTAATAACCTCACAATCTCAATAATAAATCTTTGTATCCATGATTATGGGTCTGCTGCTTGGCTGAGAATTGGCTGATCTAGGTGTAGCTCAGCTGGGCCAAGCTGGACTCCAAGTTCAGGTCTGTTCCCTGTGTTTTCTTTCTGAGGTCCAGGTGGAAGTGGCTGCAGCGACTTGGGGTTTGCCCTCATCATGATGGATCTCAGGATGGCAAGAGAGCAAACCAAACCAGGAAAACAGATTTAAAGCTTCTGCTCCTGTCTTGTCTGCCTGCATTCATTGGTTTAAAAAAGTCATATAGTTAAACCCATTATTGATGGATCGTGGAAGAACAGGCTGCCCACAATAGGAGGCATGTGGCAAAGAATGTAGATGTATAATCTTCTGGAGGTAGTAAAGATGGGAGAATAGCAATTCATTGCAACAGGAATTTTTACACAGACTAAGAAAAATATTTCTTTTAAGATGGTATGTTTGATGAATTTAGTGTCTAATTTAATCTGGAAAGCACTTACTGTGGATTTTCACTTGTTGGATGTGGCTGAAACAATGCTATGTTGTTCATCAAACCTATTTCTTTTTTCTTTTGGGCATTTAGATAAACTGCTTTTTTCAGTCTTCCCTGCAGTTAAGTGGGACTGTGTGACTGAGTCTGGAAAGTGGAATGTGAGCAGGAGTGATGTACAGTCCTTGTAGGCCTGCTTGGCCCCTATACATTTCATGAGATCCTCCACGTTTCCCTCTTCCCTTGTCTTCTAGTTAGGTGCTGAGGATTTAGGGAATGACTTTAAGATGCTAGAAGAAAATGTTGAAGCCACCAAAGAGAAGCAGCCAGAGTCCCTGAATCACCACATGAAAGGTTTCCTGCTGGACAACTGTCTGAACTGTGACATAAGAAAGAAATAAACTGTCTAAGCTACTGAGATTCGGGGATTGTTTGTTACAGGGCTTAGTCTATTCAACATAAAGGTCATGAGGTCTTGAGTTAGATCAGAAAGGTTCGTAAATCTTTTAGGCTATGTATAGGGACAGGGTCTTAATTATCTTTTTTATTTCTTATACTCAGCATGCATTATATTTAAGAAATTTATTGCATGTTATCTCATCAGGGCAAGCCCCCAGATCAACTAATATCAGGGAGAAAGTGTAATTTCTTCATCTCTTGAAACTTCGGAGTATAGAAATGGCTGCACTATATTTCTCCCAGATAATGATTATAAATCTGAAAAAAATCTCAATCCAGCTTTAGCCTTTCCCTACCTTTTGCTCACAGTAATTATACTTTCAGAATCAGAAAGAGAACTTGTCCATGGGAATGAAAGAATATTTGAAACCTGGACTGCCTTAAGAATCACTATATGTTTAGTGAGGTTTTTAGTTTAGCTTCGTACCTCCAATAGATTTTAGAGATCATTGCCATGGCAGTCTTTAAATTTCTTTTGAGAGAACTGATAAAATGAGTCAATGTCTATCATTAATAAAAGTTTTTATTAATTCCAAGAATAGGGTAACTTCATCAACTCATGCAAAACTTTACCAGGACTGGCTGTAGGTAAAATTATAAAATGGACTTAATTTGTCTTTGGTATCCTTCTGCATCTCCTTTAAGCATCTTTCTCCCTTTCCTGAGAATCCTAAGAAGCAGGCTATTCATGCTTATATACTAAACAATTAGATTATGTCTCATATAAACTCTTCAGGCATTTTTTTTTTCAGAGTCGGGGTCTCTCTCTGTCACTCAGGCTGGAGTGCAATGACATGATCGTAGCTCATTGCAGCCTTGAACTTCTTGGCTTAAGAGAGATTTTCACCTCAACCTTCCGAATAGCTTGGATTACAGGCATGTACCACCACACCTAATTAAAAAAATATTATTATTATTTGTAGAGACGGGATCTCCCTGTGTTGTATAGGCTGGTCTTGAACTCCTGGTCCTCAAGTGATTCTCCCTCCTTAGACTCCCAAAGAGTTAGGATCACAGGTGTGAACCACCGTGCCCAGCCTAAATTATCTTTATATCTTGCTAAATTATTTAACAAACTCTGTTAATATTTAAACTATAACCAATTTCTTTATCAATTTTATATTTGAAATCTCTTGATAGTTCTAAAGTTAACATCCTACTCAATTATCATTAATTATTTCAGGAGTTTTTGAGTAATAAATATACACTTGAAAGTCAACTCCCTGATATAATTTTGACATAGAAAGCACATAAAGAGATTTTTACTTTAATCTCTATCTAAAAGGCCTATCTATACTTGAAAGTAAATGTATAGACAATAATTATAAATCAGAATGACTGACTTGCAGCAATTACTGATGTCATGCTGACTAGACATATTGACCTATGTCATCTTAGGATCATTGACCAGGCACAAACTCAGAGATAACTGAAATGATGCTCAAGGGGGCATTTGGTGCTTCAAACTTCCAAAATCTGAAGCCAAGAATTATATTTTTGGCCAACTATCAAGGATGATCAATGCATATTCACAGATCACAAATCATCTACAGTAAATCCTTACTTAATGTCGTTCATAGGTTGTAGAAAACTGGGACTTTCAGCGAAACAACTTATAATGAAACCAATTTTGCCATAGGCTAAATTGATAAAAACAAGAGTTACATTCCTATGGCTTATTTATGGTGACAGAAATATCACCAAACTTCTAAATAATGACCAAAACACTTCTAATATTAAACATTAAAATAAATTTCAGCTATACATACTTTTAAGAAAGACTAACAAAAACAAGACAATTATTTATCTGCTTATTCCAGTCAGAGCCGTGGTGGCCCAAGCCTATTTCAGCAGCTCAGACACAAGGAAACCTGCCCCCTTGTGTCTGAGCTGCTGAAATAGGCTTGGGCCACCCACGACTCTAGGGCACCCTTCTATGGCGGGGTGCACTCACACACATGCCACACTTGTTCAGACTGGGACCGTGGAGACATACTAATGAGCCACACATATAGAGCTCTGTAATGTGGGAGGGAACCGGAGTACCTGGAGATAAGCCCATGAAGACATGGGGAAAATGTGTAAACTCCACACAGACATTGACCTGACTGGGAATTGATTTTTCTTCTTCCATCAATGTTAGAATAAAATGATATTAAACCAAACTATCTTATTAAAAGACCTACTGTATCTGAATCAGATAGTTCAGCATGAAATACTGATCATAACTTTGTTGAGTCAGCCAGAAATAATTTTCATTTTCTCAGGGATAGAGATAGAACAATCTGTTCCCTCAAGAAAACTCTTGCAATAGTTCCTGGGCTAAGTATTGCTTGGATTTAAATGCAATGGTAAAGTTTAAAGATTAAGTGCTTTAACTGGGCTCCTTTGACTGTGGCGTAATTTTGTGTGTGTGTGTGTGTGTGTGTGTGTGTGTGTGTGTGTGTGTGTGTCTATGTGAGCAACATGGCTGTTTATTCACCTGGGTGTGGGTGGGCTGAGTCTGAAAAGAGAGTCAGAGGAGGGCGGAGGGATAGGAGTTGGTTTTCTAAGTTGGGTAGGCAGTGGAAAGTTACAGAAGTTACAGTTTAGGGCTGTTTTTGCAAGCTGGGACAGAGTCATAGTGTCTGGAGTCACGAGGCTGACCAAGGTCTGTTACAAAGTCCAATTGCCTTGTCAGTTGAGGTGGGAATAAGGAACAACAGAAGAATGTCTCAAGTTAATTAGGCACCGCAGGGGTTGGTCATTCTTCCCTTTTGTGGTTTTCCAGTTACTTCAGAGTTTCTATTCCAGGAACTCATCTGGAGTGTCCGTGTAGGTCACAGAGGTTACCATGGCATGGTCTGTCAGCCAGCCTAAGAGACCTTACATTCCTGTCTTTTTATAGTAGTAATAAAAAGAAAAAAAATGAAGAGTGGAGGGCAGCAGAATATTAGGAATACTGGCACAGAGGGGTGATGGGCGATGTTTCTCAGGCTTCTTTGAGTGGGATTGGGGGTGGCTCAGAAACCTAAAAGTAGGAAAAAATTTAGACTGCTAGGAGATCTCTGGGCAAGGGGTGATATTAGACGGAGCATTTGTCATATTGACTGATTGTTTATCACTTGTATATGATTTTGTAGGAATTGAGAGATTAACTGGAAAACACAGGGTCCAAGTAAAAGAAGGAGAAAGATAGGTATTAGAGGACTAAGGATTGGAAGAAGCCATGACTCCCAGTCAGTATAGATGTTAACATGTAGTCCTTTGGCAAAAGTAAGAGTATGGGTTAAGGCAATCAGTTCAGCTTGCTGAGAAGTGGTGGAAGAGGGGAATGTGCAGCCTCGATAATAGATGAGTGGGATACAACAGCATAGCCAGCTTTGGCTGGTGCCAACCGACTGGGTTTGGAGGAACTGCCATCGATAAACCATGTGTGGCCGGGGTCTGTAATAAGTAAAAGAGAAATATGGGGAAATAGGGAGGATGCTATATGGATTAGGGAGATACTGACTGCCAGGCATAATTAAATGCAAAGATACCCTGAAGACTGGCGTGGGAAGATCACTTGAGGCTAGGTGTTTGAGACCAGCCTAAGCAACATAGTGAGACATCCACCCATCTATAAAAAACAAAATACAAAAATTAAATAAACAATTAAATACAAAAAGATTTTTAAGAGCAAGTATTATCCCTTCCACAACCTGAAATTTAAAATAATTTTTAGTCTGAAAACTTAATGTGGCTTTAAGATCCAAGTTACCACAGTTAGATACATGGTCTCCTTGTTATTCAGAAAATTGCCTTTAAGGCCTAAATTATCTCAGTAAAGGCTCACTAATAGGAAATCTTAAAATTACTTATAAAATGTGATTGATCTAATAACATTGTTCAGTTATCATTACAACCAGCATGTGGGCATAAGTGACAAAAGGAGCAATGACAAATAAAAGTAATTGATTTTATTTTGCTTTTTTAACCATAGCATTTAGACAGTGCTATAGTTATTGTGCATAATAAAAATAAATTAAAAAATAAATTGACCATGTGACAGGTTTTTGGTAGGTCTTTAACAAATATCAAGTTGATAAATCTGACTGGGATGAGAGTATCAAATGGTCTTTGAAACTGCTTTTCATTTTATAAAGTCCTGGTCCACAGAATAGCAATTCCAAGTTACTAGTTGCTTACAAAAGTGGTATATTTAAGGACAAAGTCTGGATTAAAACCTATGGGAAAAAATTGTGATCGAAGTTATTAAGTCATAAAATAGACTTATTAAAGGGGATTGTACATTTTTAAACTTTGCTTTAATGAGATCATAAATGCATGAAATAAAACAACTATGACCTTATTCCTCAAATCATTTTGGCTTGAATAAGCTGCCTTAAATAAAAATAGTAAAAGAATGTTAAATTTACAGAACTCTATTTTTATCTATGAATATAAATGAAACTGGAAAAACACTTCTAATGTTCAAAGATCAGGTGTGACAGATAAGGCCAGCTGTTCATCAAAAGTCAGCCTCTCATTAGTATTATAGAATTGACTCGAATTGTCCATCTAGGGACTAATGTACCTAGTCTCTCTTGCATCAGAATATTTTCATGTGACTGGTTCTTGCCAGTGGCATAGAGTGGAACTGTTGGGTGTTAACTTCTCAGACAAGGCTGAAGAAGTCGGTGTGACTTCTCCAAATTCTCTTTTTCTTATTCTATTGGCTGAGTGCATAGGGCTTCTTGGCCTGGTCAGCAGGGAGTGTTGTACTGTAAATGGGAGAGTGCATGATCTCCCTAAGGACCAGCTGCTACTTACTTGAGCCCATTGTTGCCATGTGAGTTTATAGGACCAGTGGAACAGATTTTGGTGTTATTCAAGAGAAGCTGAAAATACAGATTTTTATTTGAAATGCTGCTATTTACATACCAAACAAAACAGTGGGCCATCAGTTTGCAATCTCTCATTGAATAACTTAAGCCTCTGTAGATCAATTGTAATCATACATTACATGTTACAAAGGTGTTACAAAGTGCTTTCACACACATTGTTTCTTTAACCTATAAGAAAGCTTAATTCAATAAATATTACTATCTTCATTTAAAAGATAAAAGAACTAAGGTTCAGAAACTTGTGCTCTTAGGACTTCATCAGAGCTGTATTCTGCAGTTCTATCTGTACCTCCATTTCTATCTCTTCATGCTCCCTATGCTCAGCTAAACTACCCATGTTCCCTTGAACTTGTAAGTATGTTCTTGCTACACTGCTTTTGCTAGGGAACCCTCTTCTTTGAATCCCTTCCTCTGTACAGATTTCCCTACTTTATTATATATTCTCTACTTTCTGCATGCTTCAAGACTAAACTTAAACATCTCTTCCACATGAATTTCTTAGCTAGCTTTGTGCTTCCTTCTCTGTTGGTAGTTTGTAGATTGTATTTTGCTGGATATGTAGCTGCATATATGTGTCTTCCCAATTAGATTGTAAACCTTTGAGGTCAGAGAGCAAGTCTTATTTCTCTTTACAATATCTTATGGCATTCTAATACATCCCTGAACAGCAATGGTATTCAAGAATATTCGTTGAATCAAAATTTCCACCTATTCTCAATAGCACAACAAAGATTATACATTTATTGTGCAGTCCATGACGTGAGTAAAGCCTTAAGGTAGATTTAATAAACCCTCTGAATCAGCATAATAGGGAAACATATTCTCATCTATAGAAAGGGTAAAGGTTCATCCTTTGAGCTGGAAGACAGCTGCAGTTGAGTCTCAGATATGATGTAAATAAGCAACGAATGATGGCTAGACCACATTTCTTTCATGAATAGCTGGCTAATGATTACCATTAACAGACTTTGCTATGGCTTAGTTTCTTCCTTCAAATGTAAATCAAGATTTTGAAAGAGTTTATTAAATAATTTCTTAAGGAGTATACCTTAATGTTGCAAAGAGGCTTCAGCCAATGGAGCATTTCATTTAAGCTCCTGAAAAGATAAAGAGGTAAAATGCAGTTAGACATTTTCATGCCACTAGTGAATCAGAAAAAAGAAGTCACTGTCCCTTTAATAGTGAGATGAAAGCAGGTTTATCTATTAACTGGGTCTAAAGTATGGTATAGTACTCATTCCCATCAATTCTTATTGTAAATGAGCACAGAGAATGTTCAGAGTTTCATGTCCTAGTTATTGCTTTCTTCTCATTTTCAACTGCTTCTATTCATTTCTGTATGACTAGCTATAAGATACTTTAGGCATGCTAATTTACTGTTTTTTTCCCCAATTTATTCTGCAAAGAACTATTGGTGTATTTTACATTATGTTATTAACTTGAAATAGTCAGGAGTAAATGAAGAAAGCTATAAAAAAAACCAATGTTTTTGTTTTGAACCAATTCATGTTAATTTATATGCTTTCGACCAAGTTAAAAGGCCTTAATACATGTTTCATTAAAATAAAAATTCATGAACTCAATACAGTCTGGACAGAGGGATGAATTGAGAGAAGAGGTAGTAGGAAAGTTGCAGATGTTTGTTATAATCAATTTAATATTCTGAGTTGTGAGATAATTTCTTAGCAAGTCAATTATTACAGATTAGATTATAAAGATTTGTCCTTTTATCCTCAGCTGTCTTCTGCCTTAGACTTCAGCATCTCAGTGGGAATCAGGGAATTCTTGGTAGAACAAAACGAAAGTCTCTCCAGCTATCAGCTTCATTAGTACCACTAGCTGGCTTTGAAATTAGCTTCCAAGCATAAGGAAAGCCTACTTTCAGAGTTTAACATAAAGTAAATATACCTAATATAGTCTAACATGGAAATTTACAGGAGCCAGACTGTATAAATTAGTATGATACCCAGTAATTTTGGATCAATGTACATTCACTAAACAAAGTAGTAAATAAAGAAAATAGTCTATTGCATTTAATTAAAGGTTTGACCATAATCAATTTTAAAAAAATAACTTTCTTCCTCCAGACTTGTGAGGCTGACAGATTGGGATTTTGATCCCCTTCTGTTCCCACCTGCTAAAGGAGTCAGGGCAAATTACTGTTCACGTTTTCATTTCCTTCCATGTGAAATGGTACTACTAAAACCCCAGCGGTCTCAGCAGTAGCACTGAACCTGGCATATTGTATACACTTCATAAATAATGGCTATTAATATTATTATTATGTTGTTATGTACAAAATATAAATAAGACAAGATAAAAGTAAAAATAAACATAATCCTACACATTGATGTAAGTACTAGAGAGATTTTGACATTTCCTTCTCACCTTCTTTTTCTATACATATTTGCACAAAAACGAGATTGATTTGTACATGGTGGTTTTTTTTCTCACTTAAAATATTAGTAGTATATTTTGATAGCATTACATAATAGACAAAGTTTTTTTTAAAGGAATTTTATTCATTGTAAGCTTTTGTGAGATACTTTTGGGATAACACATCAGGATTTTAGAACTTTTATCCTCTTAGGTAACAAAAAGTTCTACCTGTAGGAATAACTAGGTTGG